>CM040240.1:219228964-219513334 GCA_022545495.1 Chrysanthemum lavandulifolium | reverse complement strand
AAACACCGTTAGGCTTACCGTGGGATTGTCTCCCACGATTATCCTCCCGTGAGAGTAAGTAATCGGTTTAGGGTTTAAGGAGTTTTAGGGTTCGAGATCGTTACCTTAAACGAGGGATATGATTCCCACTATACGCACGGAATCCTTGTTGGTTCCGTGTTCCCCAACCTTCGCGATCCCGCCAAAGTCGGTTAGGAATGATTATCTTCTTATTTTAGAAGATATCATATATCGAATCCATAAATAGATTTGGGCTCGAGCTTTCGTGAGCCCAAACCGTTATTGAAAGTGGCCCAAGTCGCATCGCTTGTTAGTATTGGGTTGTGGTGGGTTCATGACCCGATACTGCACTATACGCCATCAACCTCTCGAATGAAAAATTCATGTCGACAACTTCTTTAAGGCCTTCCAAGTTTGGGTTGTCTTTTGTTGCAAGTCTTATCGACTACAAAATGAAAGGCTATGGTTGTTATTGCCTATGTCAAAAAAATTACAAAAAATGGTGTGTAAATGTTAGAGCACAAGGTACCTTATGGTGTAGTCGGTGAGTGGATGATGTCGTAATGGTACTTGAAAAAGTTTTGTCACTTCAACATTTTTTATATAATACCGAATTTATCACCCTTCTTCATACAAAATGGTAGCATAAATTTGTGTAGTTAATGACCGAAATTTTGTGTTTCGGTCAAGGACCGAGACACGAAATTTTGGTATTTCGTTGAGATTTCGTGGTATTTGGTAATTTTATTATTCAAACATAAGTCTTATATAGCTATTAAGAGTACAAGATACAACATAAGTCTTATATAAAATATGTGTGATTTTAATTAAGTTTGGGTCTTTTTTATTAAGCCCATTAAGTTATTTGTTGGGCCTATTTTAAAAGGTTTTTAATGAGCTATGAAACCATATACATAGTATTATATTATTAGGGTTACATTAGGTTACACATCATTAATAACCCAGCCCCCACTTTTCCTCATCACCCTCCTACCATCTTCTTACTCTCTCTCTGTTTAAAAGAAAAAACTCTGCTCAAATTAGAACAATATCAAGAAAACTGAAACCCCAAAATGTGTTCCATTTAGTGCTCATTTGAAGCTACAAGTCGCGGAGTGGTAACTTGTCCGAAAAGAGGCGGAAATATGAAAAACAAACCCTAGATCCGAAGTTAAGTCTTGACGGATATGTCGGTCAATTTTCGATCATTTTCGGTCAATTTTCGGTCATTTTCGGTCAATTTCGCGAATATTTGGGACGAATTTGAAACGAATTGCGGCGAAATTTTTGAACCTCAAAATCCGAGATACCACTGTATACCAACGAAATTAACTACACGAGCATAGGTAAAAGTGAGGTCATGGGTCAAACAAAGAGAAAAAAAAAAAAAAAAAAAAAAAAAAAAACGGCTTGAGCTGGTCACCACGACGGGAGGGTCGACGACGCCAGCCACGGTGTCCTTGTGACGCCATGAGGGCTGCGTTTTGGCCTTTGGGATGGCTGGCACTACCGGTACTGGCCAGGGTTCCGTGTGCTCTTAGAATTAATGATACCAAGAGCATCGACAATTGTAAACGTCATATTTTGAAAATTGTATTATGTCATTAATTAATAACTTCTTTTAAGTCTTTTTATGTATGTTATCATAAACATCATATTCTGATAATTTTACGTTATATACATAAACGTTTTTAAAAACCAAAATATAAAGTTCGTTTTTTTTTTCTTTTACTACAAAACCACCCCGCCCTAGCCCATATGACACTTTAATTTGTTTGATTTCAGTTTTTATCTCTCATATCGAACCTGTCATCAAAGCAGATCATCATCAAAATCACAAAATGCACAAAACGTAAAAGATTTTCTAACTCAATATAAGGTTTTTTTTTTATCAATTGTCGCGATGGTCAAAAATAGTAATAGCAATCAACATCAGCTAATAAAGTTAAGCACGTACTCTGTAGCTTAGAAGTTAGAACTTAGGTGGTAAAGCAAGACTAAGACGATTTTAATATAATGGGTGTGAACATGTAGCAGGAAAAAGGTTTAATTCAAAGGTGGCGTTATTTTAAAATGGTTGATAACAAACTTTTATAACAATTGATTGACATATTTTATTTCAAGCTTTAAACAGTTGTACATATGTGACAGGATGTTTATTGCATTTATATTTTTGAGTATGTCAATCAATAGTTGGAGTGTGCAAATCATCTCTTTTTATTTTAACTAAATAAAGGTTTAATACAAAGGCGGTGTTATTTTAGATTTTCTAACTATACAAAGAGGTATTAAGTATATATTTGGAGACCTTTAAAACTTTGAGAAATTGTGTGATAACACACTTCGCACCTGAGATGGATTCGAATGGGTGTTGCACAATTTTTTCTTTATGATTATGAGTATTAAAGTTCTCAATGAATAAATTATCATAACAATGGGTTGCGTGCCAAAAAATAACACATTTAATCAAAAATTTACACTTCGTGACCTAAAATAAAGTGTGACCCGTGCCATACCGGTTTCACGTGAGTCCATCCGCCGCACACCCTTGTATACGCTCTGGGTCAAATTCATAAGTGAGTAAGAGGTTTTTCTTTTCTTTGCTTTTTATATGAACTTATAGTTTATGCTACTTTGACGTTCCTGTTTCTAACAATCATTATACGAGCTTATAGTCGTTGTTTGGTTGGTTTGGCTGGTGAAAAGATAATTTATTTCAAACCAGATTTTGATTAATAAATACCACAAGATGATAAAAATATATATATACACTTTCGTTCTAAATTACAGTAAATGTTTATGTTTAAAATGTAAATATCTTGTAAAAGAACGAGACCATTGTATTGTGTATCAATAATAAGGATTGAGATCCTCTCACGTTAACGTGAGAGGTCATGTTATTAGTTTTTCTCCATAACGATTAATTTATAAAATAAAGGTCTTACAATGATTAATTTATATTTTTCTTTCCACTCACATACATCCTAACATAACCTCTCATGTTCAAATGAAACATGAGAGGATCTTAATCCCAATAATAATCACAAGCATTCTGTCATTAGATTACTCTTGATTGACCATTCGAAATCAACTCTTGTAGAAACCTTGATAGCAAGTGTTTTGGAGCAACTAGCGACTAACAACTAGCATTTCAAATGCAAAACTTGTTTGGCAACAAATAATTAGTATTTAAGTCTTATACAAAAAAAAAAAAACTCAAATCTCAAAACAATAAGCAAATATAAAAATGTTGATGACAATAACAATCAAAGTTAATATCGACTAACTTACAATTTTAATAGACGTCAAAGACTTTATCTTCTCTTAATTGCACTTGTTCCTAACTATAACTGTGTTGTTTTTGTATCATTGAGTCATGGTGTGTTTGGTGAAGATAACTTATTTCAAACTAGATTATGATTAATAAATATTAAATACAACAAGGTTGATACTAAATAATCACAACATTGGATTACTGATTATATTCTATTCTATTTTGTTTGTCTTTAGCATTAAGCCATCAAACAAGACACATCTTTTTATTGAAGGATTATCCGATGCAAACCGCACACCTACATCTAAAATTTGAAAGTGGCAATATATAAATGCGGATATAGCACGCATGTGAAAATATAAAACAATTGAGTGCTTCAACGAATACCTATTATGGATCTAATAGACAATTGGGTTGGTGACTTGGTGGGTTCGTGTCGGATATAAAAGAGGCGAAGCCAAAAAAGTTATTGTTGAGTGACTAAGGGCTTGTTGGTTTAATTTTTTTATTAAGTCGTGTTAATTAATAAATGACTTAGTGTGGAGGATCTCACTTTTATCACTTATTATTTGAAGTCATTTATTTTGATTAAGTAAAAAAACAAACAACCTTTCACATGACTTAATAAATTAAGTTTTTTCATATTAAGTCAATTAAGTTGCATTCAAACACCACCTAAATGTTCTATATGCAAAATGAAATTGAAAAATGCTAAAAAAGCTCTAATAAGACTTTGTAAAAAGTCATGTGCATTTTATTAATATAAAACCAACTATAAATTAGTACATAACAAGAAAATGTAAGCAGAGGCGAAAACATAAAAGGCGGTCATGTGTAGAAGATAAGAAGACATGCTCATTGCGATATTTAAGCAAAAACAAACTAATAAAGTTGAGGCTCGTGTTGAACACGATTTTTAAAAGCAATTTGTAATTTAAATCATTTCATAGGTAAATCATCCAAGCAACTATTGGAACTTGACTAACATGTCCGAAAAATCGACATATCAAATAAATGTTAAACATGTAAAATTGTAAAGCTCGAATAGCACTCGGTAGCCTAACTAGTCACTCCACTCGAAAGTTGAAACTCGACTAAGCTAATACATAGCTAATGTCAAATACTTAAATTGATCTAAAAACTCATGAATTATATTGGCGCACTTACATTTTTATTAAACATATCCCAACACATAAACAAACGATAAGCGAATGAAGTTTCTCCATATTCGGGTTACATGAAAAGGCGAGTGTTTAACTTTCGGATATATGCGGCTTAATCGAGATGTCCCTTACTAATTTCGACTATTTGCTAACCTTTCCAAATGTGTATCTAATGTTAATGTAACACCCCAACCCGACAAGGGTAAAGATATCACAAATCTGGTTTCATATCGTAACCTTGATCTTATACAATAGCGGAAGCCTTTACAAACTTTACAAAAGAAAATATAAATAACTTAATAATCACAATAAATCTAAGATCCCTATTCAAAATCTTGCTCTCGTCTACTCTCAACCCGGATCGGCTATCCCATAAGCTCATCTTAAATGCTTAATACTGCGCCGCGGAAAAGAAAATGCGGTGAGCTTAAAAGCCAGTGAGCGGATATAACAAAACAAAAGCTAAACAAAACAAAGATACGGATAACGAAATCACAACGGAAATGAGAACATTGAATCATTGAGGATTACTGGAAGCACAATTATACGAAAATCCGGAGAAACACATATCAGCTAAAAACGCCTCATAGCACATTAATGACACAACGCAAACACATCGAGTAACGGACACTTAACATATCAAGAAATAGATTACATATAAACCAAATGAAAAGTCGAAGGCTAACGCGAAACAATTACCAAAAAAATAAACATGGCATTCATACAATTCAATTAATCTACATTTAACACACTTAATTCAATATTGTAGCAATGAAATAGCGATCAAATCATGGCGATCACACATACGGATAGAAAACACGAGAGCGAGCTATAACTAAATAGACAAAGACATAACATAGCCATTAGCAATTATCGAGCAGGATATCATAAGCTAAACCAGTTCCCGATCGAATCTTAACATCAGTAGAGTTTTAACATGGCAGGTACATATGCAGACAGATAACTAACCGATAGGCAAGGTTTATAAAATTAACTGAACCATCATACACACTAAACTTTCAAAACACTCAATTGTACACTAGCATATTCATCTCGCAGATCACCGCATTCACATAACGATAAACTAACATAATATCAGATATACGAATCATGTTTAGACATATTAATCCTATCCTAGCATGGCAACTAGTAATCACTTAAACATGTACGTCGTGAGCACATTCACTAACATATCATAAACCTAATACATAATATAAACACTCGGAAATACCGAATTATAACAGAATACTTAACACAAACATAACAGATAAGGGTTTAGTTAACTACCTCGAGCCCAGAACATATCATATCAGAAACATCATACTTATCTGAAATAATCTCATAAAATAATTTGGAGTAGCTAGCTCCCAGAATTTTGTGAAGACGTGTGCACCGACATCATTCACCGACAAATCACATCGAATAACGGATCGGATCTAGGATGCATCCATACGCCCCAGCAGACGCAGATAGTGGCCATACTATCAATAAGCAGAGATAACGGAAAGGGGCGTGGCGAACATCACTCTCTCGCCTAGAGTCATGTCGAGAGTGCATCATCGACACGGACATGGAACCCCATGACTAGTAAAATATTTGGCTCGGGTGTCAAACTAACTTAGGTCAAACAGTTGTTATAAATGACACGAGATCATAATCAAACACAAAGTTCAACAGATAACATATCCGATAACTCATATCATAAGGTTCATATTCAAATATTCGAGGTCAAGTTCATATCACGATCACAAATCATACATTCATAATTAGAAGTTCATAATTAAACATAGTAGGGTTCAACAAATGTGCATATCGAGTCTTCCTAACATAAAGTTCAAATCGATATTGCATGGTTCAAATAGAGCGAAGTTCGGATAAGCAACAGATCAAACAATCGAGAAAGGGTTCATAGCAATGGCATCGGGAACCCTAATAAGTAAAATAGGAAAGCTAACGAAAAGAGCGTCATAAGGAACCTTTCTTGAAAAGGTCGAATATATCGTACCTTAAAGCAAATGAGAGAAAAGCAAGCGAATGAGTGAATCACGAAGATATAACGTCGCGTCTCCTTCAACGAATCTACGGATTATGATTTATTTAATACTTATTAGTATCGTTAAAGTTATAACGGATTAATCTCATTAATATTCTTGGGGTTATCAAGATATTCTCATTTTTAGTGACGGACGGAATCCCAACATTTTAGAGTAATAATCATTCATTAACCAAACTTATGGGTTACAAATAGTAAATGATAAACTTAAAGATTTAATATGACAAACATCGTATTTGAGGACTTATATGATCATCATTCAAGGTATAGGGTTTACAAATGTCAAGAACGGATTTTAGGACTCTCTTTCAAAATAGTTTACACAAGCCTTTATACCTTACATGATTAACCACGACTCACATGTAACATTTGTTCGAACGCAACCTAAATGAGACCATGCATACAATACTTTCAATTCATGACACTTAGTTCCTTACATAAAATCATAACTCACGCATGTTTACATCACGCTTAGTACTAGCTCATTATACTCTTAATCAATAGTTATTAATGATTCCAAGACTTACCATTCTCACATGAAATAACGAATTTACACACTTAGCTTTTAACCCTAATCGACCTCCTATTTATGTTCTAGGGTTTTCCCATACCTTTAATATCATTTAATACGCTTTAATTGACAAGTTCGTCTTTTAATAACCCATAACCTTGACCTAGGACTTATGAAAACATAAGCGGTAGTTAACTCGGACTCTGCATGCATTACCAAATTAACTCACATTATATTGACTTACTCGGATCATGTTAATGAGACCAAAACCTTACCCTTTCCTCTTGCTTCAATACGTCACGCAACACACATGCAAACCCGACTTACTACATATTGTTTTCCCAACTCACAAACCATTCGACACACACAAACACTTACACATTTTACTCACACGACATACCAACCTATATTCCAAACATGCATGCACTCGACACCATCAAGGTTGTTTCAAAATACTCACGCTAGGAAAACCATGCATGCAAATCGACTCAAACCAAACTACAACCTAAGGTTAACGTGATTCTCACATGTCGACTTATAGCTTTTAATGAGACCAACAATACATGATTCATGCTTATTTACGTTTTAAATCAATGTGACACATTCATGACCTAAACCATACGTCAACTTATATACATATGCATGTTCATGATTTTATGTAACGATATATAAGTTACTTGCTACACAGTTTCTTTTTGGTGATCGATACATATATATACACATATACTTGATTACTCATGTGGCTCGACTTAATCATGTGGTTCGGTATAGGTTTTCCATTCGGTTCATGTTTCATGTGTATTTACGTTTGCATGCAAAAGAATTGAGACAAAGAAAGTTATACCTTTGCTAGTTCGAAACAAACGCACGTATGAACACAAAGAGTAGCAGCCGGTCGATCGGAAAAGAAAAGAGGAGAAAAAGATTGTGCCGTGACTTTGTAGCTAGGGTTTCAAAATTTGAGTGTTTGCCTTGTATTTATACTAATCGACTAGGGTTTCTTGTGTGTGTGGATCGGCTTGCAAAGAAAGACAAGGCCCGACTTGGCACGAAGGAATCGGATCACAACCCAAACCGGACCCATGGCTTAAGTGAAATACTCGGCTTGCACAAAATAAACGAGGCCCAAAGCTTATGTGCGTGACTTTTATTTTTCGTTGTACCAAATGTCGATAATTTAAATATACTTGTTAGGTTTTAAATATTCATAAGTTAGGTTTTTAGTTTCGTTAAATGAACGTTATTATATTTTACATATTTTATAATTTCGATTTTAAGGGTAAAAATAGTCTTTTAACACGTTTTATATTTTTAGGGTTTTACAACTCTCCCCTTCTAAAAAGAAAATTTCGTCCTCGAAATTGAACAAGACGGAACATAATAGAAACAAATCGGATTTCAGAATTTCAAGGAACATAGCGAACGCGAAACTTATCCTAGAACAAACGGATTCTTATCAGAATATTCAAACTCATACTTTTCAGAAATCAAATTAATAGTCAGATACTTATAACAGATAATTATATACTTATCAAAGTAATGGCAGATAACGGATGAGATGCAGAAAATCAAACGACACACTCTAACTTATTCAGATATCTAAAGATGAGAACAACCATATGCATAGACAGAACGAATCCTAACGGTCTTACTAATCGCGAAATGCGTGGAGGCATACAAGCTTAGAGCGGATATAGCAATCTATAGGTTCACACATCATAACGATTTCGGATTCCAAGTGTACAAATCTTACACGTAATAGATGTCGGTGAGAATCTCACAAAGAGGTACAAAATTTCAAACGAATATGAGGATCAGGGGTAACGGATATAAGTCCTAGTCCATCTAACATACCAACCTCAGGCATTTCCCAAGACGTCATATGATTTCAATAAGTTCAGATTATATGATCTCGGTATTATCACGTTGATCAGGCGTCATAATACTTGCATCACATAACAAGTTCTTATTGTCATCATATTCTGTCTCGGGTCATGACAACTCACATAACTAATATCAAAACAAAACATATCACATACAGACAATAGGTAACATCATAAGAAAACAAATAGCAGACGAAACTTATGAGGACTAACGGAAACTTAACGAATCTTTCAGAAAGAAACAACCAACAGCAACTATACTCCCAAAGTTTTGCTTTATTCTCACTAATCAAACAAATTGCAGAATTGTCAAAACTAGAACTTCCAAAACGAACTTAATATCCAAAGATTTCAATCATCTGAATGAAAAACAAGAACAAGGTCCTAAACTCATACTCCAACGTTAGTAACTTCAAATAAAAGGACAACTAATCATGAATGCGAATTTCTATTCTCGTATCGGATTAAACCTACTAGTAGCCGTAGACTCTAAATCCGAGTCCACCTCGTATTCTTCCTCATGCTCTCCTTCTTCTCTTCTTCTTCACTTATCCATCCGTTTCTATTTTCTTGTGTGTGGTAATAAGCGACTAGCAAAGTCATTCTCGATTCCTCTTCTTCTTCCCACACACGATCTACAAAGGCATACAAGTCGCGACTCCTAGCCCAAACTACTCCTCCATCTTCCAAGAACTCGGGACATCTATCATGATACCTAGTGGTGAAACCTTGGTTGTCAACGACTTTAGTTTTGTACTCCTCTACTACTTTTCCGTCTACGTTCTTTAAGGTGAGCTTTTCCTCAATTGTGCATGGCCACATACTAGCCGGAACTTGTATCCTCTTGTTGGTCCGCTTCGCTCCACCAATCCTCTTGCAACCTTTAACAATAACAACAGTCCACTTCTTCTTCTCCCTAGTTTGCCTAGCTGGTCCTTGCTTTCTCCTATCAGGTGAACTAGAACGACGAGGGATAACCATCTAAAAGAATAATCGACTATCAACAAAAATCTAAGTACGATAGGAACACAAAGAAAGTACGCAAGGGATAATCCTAAATCTACCCAATCCTCACAGTCATAGCCTAAGCTCTAAGGGTCCTAAAACCTAGAGCTCGATACCATAAATTGTAACACCCCAACCCGACAAGGGTAAAGATATCACAAATACAGTTTCATATCAGAACCTTCAGTACTATACAATAGCGGAAGCCTTTACAAACTTTACAAAAGAAAATATAAATAACTTAATAATCAAAATAAATCTAAGATCCCTATTTAAAATCTTGCTCTCGTCTCTACTCTCAACCCAGATCAACTATCCCATAAGCTCATCTTGAATGCTTAATACCTGCCGCAGGAAAAGAAAATGCGGCTGAGCTTACAAAGCCCAGTGAACAGATATAACTGTTAGATATTACTTTTCACATACACATCAAACCATAACACAAAGTAGCATATAGATGGAATTCTAGAGAGAGAAAGTTAGAGGTTTAGGGAACTTAGTGAGAGAAAGTGAAAGATATTATTATGAGCTCCAACTCTCTACCTTGGGAGGTAGAGTATTTATAGTCTTACATAAATCGCCACACTTTGGGCATGGATCGAGCATACAGATGGGTAAAGACCCGTCTGTCCTCCACGGTGTTACTTAACTAAATTACTACTTAACTTAAAAGAACTACGACTACGAGCTTTCTAACGATTACATATACTTGAGGTGACCGACTCTTTACCGGAATTTCTAATCCCTAACAATCTCCCCAAGGAGGTCACCTCAATCTCGTACCAAAAATACATAGAATACAAATAGATATTACATTAACACTTGATCTTGCATTCTTGATGTAGTTCTTTGCATTTAAACTCGTAGTCATTGATTCTTCACATTGCATGTATGATTGTTCCAAGTGGAGGTCTTTAACGATCCACGTGATGATAATTTTGAGCCATCATTTGAGATCATCACCATCAACAATCTCGAGACATCCATTGTGGTGTTGTGACTTTGGGACCGACATGCTCACATTCATGAAATCTTCACATCGTAGTAGCGGAAGCTTTTGTTGAATCATGATATTGGCGGCGAGCAGCGAAGCATGGGTGAAAATATCGAGTCATTGATGCACTAATCATGATTTCTTTTGAGTTGAATGTGTTAAGTGAGCATGCGGCTATGGATTGACCGCTTCATTACGATCATTTGCAAGCGTCGGGCGATCGCATACAACAATCAACAACAAATCGCACGAAAGTGTCTTTGATCACTTCGATGAATTGAGGTACACGGCCCACGGTTCCCGTTGATCGATTACAAGCTTCGCCGTGATCGGTAGGATTCCTAAGAATCTCCTTGACGGGGTTTCGCATTGTTCTAGCCGTTCTCAAACCGAACATCTCAAAGAAGACAACACGGAGTGAGTGAACCAAATAATTTTAAGTCCACCGATTGATGAAAAGAGATTTGAAAACAATCGTATTGCTCAATAGAAATTGTTTTTGCAATACAACGAAGGTTTTATTAAAATCAATTATCAATCATAAAAATACCTTTGGTTTGAAAAATGAGTACACGGTCGATGTGCTAAAGAAAAGAGTTTATTAAGCACAACGACCGGTTTTCAAAGGCATCCGTCAATCCATAACTCGAACGAGATTGATTCAAGAGATTGAATCGCCCCATTGTTTCTCGTTCGGTTGTCACATGGTTGATCTATATAATAGATCTCACATGCCACCTACCGAGCTTGTTAGATGTTGGCTCGAAGGCTTTCCATCTTCATTGTGAATATGTACACATCACTCGGATGTTACGCAATACCACAAGGATAATGCGTGGGACTCTAGATATAATCTCTTTCCACATTGTGTGAAGCAGAGAGTCTTCATTGAAAGTGTCCTAATGAGATTTATTGATGATCTCGTGGCTCTAGACTCAATTTGTGCATATTTGGATCCCGTCTGGGAGACTAGGGAGACGGTCTCCTTCTTCAATATCAACAATCTCTAAGAGAAAGTCGATAGATAATGTCGGTTCCCGTGAGAATGAAACAAGCCCTTTTAAGAGGAACTTGAGTGGTTTGGAAAGTTGAAGTGCGGTCGTCACTGGGTCCATGACGTCTTGTCTTCAATACCGATGTTACCATCAAGAGCATATGAATTGAACCCGGTTTACGCCTAAGGTTGAATAAATGGAGGCTATTTGTTTACACCCTTTTTCATTCAATTCTTTTAATTCTTCAACCCTTGATTGCTTACCGAGACTTCATAGCTAGAACCTTGTTGGGTTTATTCCAAGACTAGCTCGGTCTTAGTCCGCACTCTTCCCATATCTCACATTTCTCCTTTTATCATCATACCTAAGGACTTCTACACTAACTAGTGGATTGTCCTGGGTAGATCCCTCCGATTACGGCGGATCATGGGAACCAATACCTAACCTTATCATCCTTATATCACCGTACATAAAGTAAAGTTGGTAGGTCAATTTGGTATTGTTCATCCGCCATTGGATCCAATTGAAAACCATTTGAAAATCAATTCGGATACTTGTGATATATTATCAAAGCTTTTTGTACCGAATTGTTTTTGATATTTTAGAACGAGAACTCCCCTCAACATGTGCATCAAGTATTGAAAATGTTTTGCACACTGAGGCAAGAGAAAGAATTTTCTTTTAATTACCATTTTCTAAAGATATCAACATCACTTCCTCAACAGATCAAGTGGGTATAGCATTTCCGGGAAGGATGAGGTTTCCATGAATTTTGCTCCCCTCAATATGTGCCTCGAGGTTTGAAAAGAGTTTTGCACATACTAGAGGAACCCGACATTAGGATGAAAGATCACGTTTCAAATCAAATGTTTAAGATAGATGCTCCCCTTAAGATGTGCATTGAAAATTTGAAATCGTTTGTCACATGTGGGTGATAGCATGTACATCCGTTTATAACCATTTACCTAATTATCGGTTTAAATCTAATTTAAATCACACATTCTCCCCGATCACAATTATCAAATCATTTGAGATTTGTGATCTCGTGATAGATTTAAATTGATTTTGAAAGCTTTAAGGAGAATTGTGACTTGATTGTGAAAGCGTTTGAACCGATAAGGATCGGATCTTAAGACTTTAAACTCCATTTATAAAACATGCATGTATATCTTTTGAAAACAATTTAATGCCAAATAACTTTTTAATTTAATTGAAATCATTCTCCCCTCAATCAATGACGAGGTTGTTGATTGAGAGATAGAGATTTTGACAAATAAGTCCCGATGATTATCAAAAATAGAGATTGAGTTATTTTTCAAAGCATTTAGTTTTCAATGAGATAGGAGTTTATAGAATCGAGCATAGGATTTGAAAACATGGTAAAACATGGCTTTGTTCTTTCTTTAAAAGCGGGTTATTGCTCAAATGACAATAAACCATTGTTTCTCTTTCTCCAAAATATATATATATATATATATTTTTTTTTTATATAAATTGAACAACATCTAAAGTCCCGTGTCATTCTTTGAATGACAACATCAAGACCGTAGATATTATCGAATCGAGAGAAACATGACAAAATGACAATATTTTTTTTGAAGATTTTTCAATTTTTCAAATTTTATGGATTTTGAAGGTTTTATATTTTCTATTTGATTTTTGGCGTTTTATAATTTTGTATTTTGTTTTTCGGAAAAATATTTACAAGAGATAAATTAGTTTAAGAGAATGATGAAATGAGTACCGAGATAAAGATATCGCTCAAAGACGTTGTAGAAGAAAGGAACCAACATCTCTTAAACTATCGCCACCAAAGCATCCGAGGCTTCTAAGAAAATCGTGCGGACATGAGCCTTCTCAATTTGAATCTTTGGTAGCTTCCCCCAAACCGACAAACATCGAATAAAGACCATTTCCCTAAGTAGAGTTGAATACAAAGCGGTCTCATTGATTGAAGCTCGGCACCACGAGAACACGAGAACACCGGTAACAAGTTGAAACATTGATCGTCTCGGTGGTTATCAAATCCGGATTAACTTATTACGACCGATCACATGAACTGTTGTGCATCCCGATGTACACCTTACTCTTCGAGATTGACCGGTTGTCTAGTTAGGGAACAATATATCAACATCTTCATTTTACCAAGTGCATTCCGTTATATAACATATAACCAATCGGCACATAATGTACACATGTACCCAACAAGAGTAGAGACGATGACATCCATGTAACATGTTGAGTCACTAATCATCTCTATGGATGTCAACTCAAATAATCGAATTAGCTCGATCAAGTGAACATGTTGTGCATATAACCGAAGCACTTTATCATAAACCGTATATAAGATGTCGATAGGCGATATCATCTCACGTTCCCGTATATTCTTCTCATTTCTTCCAACCGAACATCAAGTAACAAAACCAAAGGTCTCCGAGACCACTTCCCCAAATAGTTGGAATAATATATCCTTCCCCAAATAGTTTTGATACCTCGGAATCAAGAAACATAATATATCCATAAACTTGAAATCTTGTGAGAAGAACTCAAATAGCCCAAGTGAATCCTGTGAGAGTCAATCACTACATAAACTCTCTCGACTATCTTTATCAACCCATATGTAGACAATTTGAAGTGACCCTTTGTTGAAGAAAAACCGATATACCAAACTTGAAATCAAGTCGAATTCCCGCATTTGTGTCTTAAGCTTGCACTTAAAGATGGAAGAGCGGTGTCGAGAAACTATGCTTCAAGCAAATCTCTAAGTACTCACTACTCAAACAAAGTATGAGACATTAACACCTCTTGCGATTATCCACACGTCATATCGTGTGACCTTTGAGTAAAACAGAGTAACTCCTAATAGTGATAGTTAACGGTCTTCAATCATCCACCTCATTGCGGTAACTAGATAACCCAAGTCTTCAACTCAAATACTTAAGCCCGAGCAAGTTATCAAATAAGAACACACCTTTGTGAACGTCAACTTCAACCTCAAATAAGTTATAAATGTGTAACTTCAAAGTAATCAACTTGTGTCAAATGTCCAACACGTGAATAAATATACAATCGGATGTACATTGACCCATTGACTGAACCGGAGCAAATGATTCCTCAACATCAATGCATTCTTCCTTACGGTATACATGTAGAAACTGATCTGGAAGATTTACCAATAATGTTTTTAAGCGGACGAGGAAGTCATTTTCCTTAATGTTCATGTGGTTGATTTACAGAGTGCACATTTGGAGAAGAAAAATGAAACAATGATCCGTGAAGATTTGGCAAAGGAGTACCAAAGAGCGAATCACTATTCATGAGTGCAACTGCAATGATAGTCATTAACAACGCCTTGTGAAGTAGCGGAGATAAGGTTTCTTGAGAATTCCAAGAGGTACTTTTAGATGGTGAACCAAGTTGAGTCAATAGAAACCGTAGCATGAGCTTGAAGTGGATGATCAACATTCGTTAGAGGTTGGAAGTACTCATCAAACATATCTTTGAAAACAATGAATCCCAAACAATGAATCCTAATTATCCTTAGTAATTGAAGCATTGGGCGTTGGAGGAGTGTCATCAAAATCAAGCAATGAATCATTGCTAAAGAATCGAGCAAGTCTAATTGGGATTAAATTTTGGCTTTTCAATCTCCCCAATTAGTGCTCTCCCTAAACCGACGAAGATTTTCAAGTGTTCTTCTCACCGGATTAAGAAGAAGTCTTTAGATCATCAAATGCAATTGTCTTTAGTCTTCTAATCATGTAGCTTTCAAATGTAGATTAGGCTGTAGACTCGACCTTCTTCAAGATTATCCGAATGGGGAAATAGACAGTTAACATCTTCTTCACACCAAAGGCATTCCGTTAACTTGTAAATAGCAAATCCCTTAATTAAAATCCTCCCAATCAAACAAGAACAGAAAGATGTTCATCAAAGAAATCGAAGCCGAAGACTAGAAGCACTTTGTCATTTAATCATATCGGCCGTGTGAAGATGTCAACCAACGGCTCTTAGAAGAAACTACATGTGCCGCTTGACCATATATTCTCAAATATCACCAACCATGCAAAAATTCACTTCTTCTCCCTCAAGAATTGCATCATGAGATGCCATTCTTGATTAACCAAGTGATTATCATCCAAATGTATTATATTCACACTTCTCCCCGCAAAATTAGCACATGATGTCGCCATCTTCATTATATTGAGCAAGAGGAATAAGAGTAATTATCGGTAGTCCGGTTCACTTGATGAACTTTTCTTTTCTTTGAAGAACGGGGCTCAAGTGTTATCTGCAGACACCATTATGATGAAGTACGATGCCCGAATCAAGTGATCGAGACGTCATTGTTAAGAGCCCATCATATGTTTAGAGCCGCGAATCCAAATACCAAGGACGATTTATACGACCGCTTTGGACAATGACGAAGACGTAGAATTGGAAACATTGGATCCCCACGTCTTGATGGGTTCCTTTTGGTTAGCACAAGCAGGTCTTTGAATCGTGAAACCCTAGATGCAATGGCATTATCCCTAGGAGTCGAACTAGTAGAAGCATCGACTTAGTCAAATGACATTTTGTGCTTAATGGGATTATTCTACCAGTTGGCTTCCAAACCTTAACAGCACTATTCTAGGCATAGTGGATCTAGCTAAGGGTAAGGTTTGCCATTCGTTAATATTCGACTGTGGGCTTCCACCGAAATCCTACATTTGTAAACACATTCCCCGTAGGTTTCCAAGATTGCTTAACTGCTTCGCCTCCAAACTTTCTTAAGCGGGTTATGAATCTTAGATCTCGAAATAACACATCACATTTATCATGATTACGGAAAATAAACATTTTTACATGTTTTGCGACATCATGAGGCCTCGAATTAATTTCAATAAGCTTAGAGCTAATACTAGAACTAACACGATTCTTTTGTTCAAATCAAACTTCTTGTCCCTATGGTGTTCTTTCACTTCCTTATCATGAACACTTTTAGTTTGCGTAATCATATCCTTCTTTGCATTGCTTCTAGGTTTGACCCGCTAACTTTAGTGTCAATCTTAACATCTGTAGAAGTAACGATGGGAACATTACATGGCTTCACTACTTTCTCGCATTTACGGTCTAGAAGTCTTTGGGATCCAAGTTCTAGGAGGCACATCAAAGGTTGTTTGCTTGAATTTTGACATGGAACAAGGCATATCAAGGGTCACATGCTTGGCTTTAGGCATAGAACAAGGCACAACTATTCTATCTCGCCTATTGCTAGATTTCGGACTTGTGACAATTACATACTCTAAGAGTTCCCGAGATCGTTTGGCATCCATGCAAGCATAGGCTATAGTAATTGTCAAAGGTTTTTCTAATCTTTCATCTTCAACAATCTCACTGAGACCCTTCAAACTTTCCTTAAGGTATGAGAGATATGCTTTATGTGCAAGTTCATTATTCCTAATGGGCGGGGAATATATAACATATCGATAGCATATTTATCACAAGCGAAACCTTAGGAGCAGTATTTGCAATTTGGGATTGGCAACTTTCCTTTCACCTCACGCTTGATTCTCAATATCGTTAAGTAAAGTTATCTTTTCAATTTGTTTATCATGATTAACTTTAAATGAATCACATAACTCTTTGTTTTGATCATTAACCTTTGAAATTTCAAATTTAAAACAATCATTTTCCTTTTGCAAGTTATCAATTATGTTTTGAAGTTGGGAATTCGAGAATCTAAAGGTGGAGGCATATGGAACAAATACATCCTTCTTTTCACCTTTCGCCAGAAATTTGGGCTTTCAATCTTTTGATCGTGTTATAATGAGCTCGAATTTGTTCATCACGTTTGCTAATTTCAAAAGCGCATCAAACTCGGGAGCATCGAGGATGTCTTGATATTTGAGGTTTTAACATTTTCTTTGAGATGTTGATGTTTTAATTGCAAAGCAAGATGTTCAACTTCTAATTTAGAATAATGTCGACCAAGTTATCATGATCATCCTGTTCTATTTTCTCATGCAATTTTGAATTTGTTGTTTCAAGCTCAATGACACGATCATGGGAGACTTTCGAGCAACAGATAATTCATGAAATTGAGAAGCATTAATGGAACAATTTGTAGCGATGAAAACACATCTTGAGCAATACATTCGAAAATCGATTCTCATTCGATGTATGCAAGTTCTTCCTCTCAATCTCATTATATTTTAATTCTCTCTCATAATCACTAACCTCAACAATCATTGCATCAAATACCTTTTCCATTTCTTTAATATCGAATCGTCCCTTTTAAGACTCTCAAATTGATCTTTTAGTTGTTTAAAGAAAGGCATGACCTCGGTTAAATAGCATTCTTTAGTTTGCTCAAACCCTTTCCCTTGATTATACCGTGGGTGTGATCCTTTTCACAAGTTTTCTCAAAATCAACAAATAGTTGAAAGATAACATATTCATCGATTAAGGTCTTGCTTTTAGTGGCAAGAGATCTAGGAACTAAGTGCATTGGTGTATTAGGAGGATACACAGTTGATTTAGGCGCTTCCTACAAGGGGGATTCTTTTCAACAAGATTTTCGACTTTTGCATTTCCATATCCTTTTCCGAACACTTGTTCGGGGGTTAATAGAGTCGAGGCTTAAACTTGTTCAAGGAGATCCAATTTTCTTTAGTGTAATTATGGGGTTTGATCGTTATGTTATTCTTTTTACACTCGGGATCTTCTAACTTCTTATTCATTTTCTCCCTAGTGACTTCATCAGATTTCTTATCTTCCTCGGTTGCACTCAACGCAACTAGGTTTCCGCCTAGGCTTAAGGATTTCATTACCATCATAAAGCACCTTATGAGCATTTCTAGCCTTTTAATTACCTCTGGATTTAGTTCCTCAACGAGGGAATGCTATGCTTATCGCTTAAGACTCGATGCTTAGTGATCATGTGAGCGGTTTGAATGGTATTCCTTGTACGTATAACTTATTTTCAAGCTTGTTTTTCAAAGTTTTAGATTGGAAAAATCATTCAAAAGTTTTGATTCCTTAGCTTTGAATTCTTGCTTAAGCATTTTAACATTTTCTTGAAGTTCGTGTTTTGCTTAGCGCTTTGGAAAGCTTTTCTTGTAAGGAGTTTAACTCTTGTTTTAATACTTCTTCTCTAAAATTACTTTTTCTAATAATTGTACGCATTTGGATATCCATCTCCTGCTCCACGAGTGGTAAGTTCAAACTTAGCACGTTGTTCGTATATGGCAACTTGATCCTTATAGGTATTGAGTTCGGTGGTCAAGGAATCATCGAGCACAAATGCAGTGTACTCATGCAATCCATAATCATCATTTTGAGAAGAAGATGCATACCTAGGTACTGCAGAAACTTTCATGCAAGTTTCCTCTGCATTAACGTGCACGGTTGTGGCGGTGCATCTCTATCTTAGGTACATCCAAGCTTCCATGTAGCGTTCCTTTGCATTAGCTTGCACGGTGTTGTGACGTGCACTCTCTCTTGTGGACATGAGCATGAAGATTCTATTTTAGCATTGTCCGACTCATCATTATTTGTTTTCTAACATTACGCATTCAAGACCACCCGATTCTTCACCGATACATTACCCAACTTATCACAACAATTTTTCAATCGCACCGACACTCATTCATGTCTTCATTCTTTGTGCGATTCTTCAATGAACTTTTCATATTATCCATGAGTTGGATAAATGTCTCAATGAATTCTCAATTTCCATTCCAAGATGTTTTTGAAGGAAATTCGGTCAAGTGTTGATTGTAATGCGAATATTCCCAGCGATGAATGGTTGAAATTGTTTGTAGATTACTTGAAGAGTTGACCGAACCATCCTTTTGAACTTCTTCATTGGTAAGTTGCGACTTTAAATGCTCTAAGTTCAACAAAGAAGCTTCTTGTCAATGTAGGTAAGTCTGGCGGAAAAGAGCACTACATGTTCGATCCCCGCCTATGGATAACAACCGAATGAGGTGCGGATGAAGTAGTGATAGGGCTCAATCTCGCATTTCATTTGCATGACATTCTGTAGCTTGACCGTGCAATTCTCTCATTAGATTCGTAACATGGAGATCTCACATCCTCATTGCTTAATTCAATCATCTTTAATCGCTCGATGTAGCATACATTATCATTGTTGTCCACAACATCATATAGTTTAAGCACTTCAAATCATTTGGGTCAAGAGAGTAAGACATGATGTGGAAGGATGCACGGATTTTACGTCTATGATTTAAACCGAGAAATAGAATCTTCGCGGATTTTACTAAAATCAAAACGAAACCGTTAAGCAATGACCGAGAGGGTGTTAAGATGACCGATGGAATGATACAATGAAAGACGATTGTGTGATAGGACTTTAGATTGTTCGTAGGAAAGGTGAAATGTTGATTGGTTGAGATTTGGATTGGTTGAAGCACGTTTTTACGGAGAATTTTAGGTCTAAAACTTAAAAGCTCAATAACTTCCTTTCGAGTGGATTTGGGCCTCGAAAATTCGTTTCACGACATCGTGGTGAAACTTCACAATATTCAGTCGTTCGGTCGTTTGATGGTATTTCAACGAAAACGGAGTTACGGATCAAAAGTTATGGTCGTTTGAAGTTTTGACGTAAAAGTCAACTTTGGTCAAACCTCTTCTTCGTAAAAATCAACCAAGTCGCTATAACCCTTGAACCAAGTCGCTAAGTCACCAAGTCGCTAAGTGCTAAGTCGCTAACACTTAATTCGCTACACCACTAAGTCGCCATGGGTCCCAAGTCGCTAGACAAATGCAAGTCGCTAAGTAGTAACTCGCTAGGCTCAAGTCGCTAGCAAAATTTTGGCGACAATTAAGCTACTCAAGTCGCTAGATATACAAGTCGCTAAAGAGCAACTCGCTGCACCAAGTCGCTACCACAGTCGCTACCCGTAGTGGAGATTCCACTACTTGTACTTTAACACGCTTAGATCTAACTCGCTAGCACCAACACCGTAAGTCGCTACAAAATGTGAAGCAAGTCGCTACCAAGAAAATATTCCGTGAACTAAGTCGCTAGCTTGAAAACCATATAAACTTCACTTTTCAATCCAAAACAACCCAACCAAGATGATTCAAGCTTACCAAATGAAAACCTAAACACTTTTGATGATTCTAAACATAAAAGTACCAACAAAATTCAAACTTTAACACAAGAAATCAACCAAATGATGCAAAACCACTAAACTTTTCAAACTCAAAACCACCTAAAACCACTATAAATCCAAAGATGTGCAAGATATGATCTAACCATGGCTCTTGATACCAATTGTTAGATATTACTTTTCACATACACATCAAACCATAACACAAAGTAGCATATAGATGGAATTCTAGAGAGAAAGTTAGAGGTTTAGGGAACTTAGTGAGAGAAAGTGAAAGATATTATTATGAGCTCCAACTCTACCTTGGGAGGTAGAGAGTATTTATAGTCTTACATAAATCGCCACACTTTGGGTCATGGATCGGCATACAGATGGTAAAGACCGTCCGTCCTCCACGGTGTTACTTAACTAAATTACTACTTAACTTAAAAGAACTACGACTCGAGCTTTCTAACGATTACATATACTTGAGGTGACCGACTCTTTAATACCGGAATTTCTAATTCCTAACAATAACAAAACAAAAGCTAAACAAAACAAAGATACGGATAACGAAATCACAACGGAAATGAGAACACTGAATCATTGAGGATTCTCATGAAGCACAATTATACAGAAATCCAGGAGAAACACATATCAGCTAAAAACGCCTCATAGCACATTAATGACACAATGCAAACACATCAGAGTAACGAGACACTTAACATATCAAGAAATAGATTACATATAAACCAAATGAAAAGTCAAGGCTAACGGAAACAATTACCAAAAAAAATAAACATGGCATTCATACAATTCAATTAATCTACATTTAACACACTTAATTCAATATTGTAGCAATGAAATAGCATCAAATCATGGCGATCACATACGGATAGAAAACACAGAGCGAGCTATAACTAAATAGACAAAGACATAACATAGCCATTAGCAATTATCGAATATATATCATAAGCTAAACCAGTTCCTGTGTCGAATCTTAACATCGAGAGTTTTAACATGGCGGTCACATATGCGATGTATAACTAACCGATAGGCAAGGTTTATAAAATTAATCAACCATCATACACACTAAACTTTCAAAACACTCAATTGTACACTAGCATATTCATCTCGCAGATCACCGCATTCACATAACGATAAACTAACATAATATCGATATACGAATCATGTTTAGACATATTAATCCTATCCTAGCATGGCAACTAGTAATCACTTAAACATGTACGTCGTGAGCACATTCACTAACATATCATAAACCTAATACATAATATAAACACTCTAAAATACCGAATTATAATGTAATTCTTAACACGTACATAACGAGATAAGTGGTTTAGTTAACTACCTCGAGCCCGAACATATCATATCGTAAACATCATACTTATACATAAATAATCTCGTAAAATAATTTGGAGTAGCTAGCTCCTGAATTTTGTGAAGACGTGTATTGCACACGACATCATTCACCGACAAATCACATCGAATAACGGATCGATCTAGGATGCATCCATACGCCCAATGCATGAGATAGTGGCCATACTATCAATAAATGATAACGGAAAGGGACGTGGCGTAACATCACTCTATCGCCTAGAGTCATGTCGAGGTGCATCATCGACACGACATGGAACCCCATGACTAGTAAAATATTTGGCTCGGTGTCAAACTAACTTAGGTCAAACAGATTGTCATAAATGAAACAGATCATAATCAAACACAAAGTTCAACAGATAACATATCCGATAACTCATATCATAAGGTTCATATTCAAATATTCGTGAGGTCGAAGTTCATATCACAATCACAAATCATACATTCATAATTAGAAGTTCATAATTAAACATATTAGGTTCAACAAATGTGCATATCGTAGTCTTCCTAACATAAAGTTCAAATCGATATTGCATGGTTCAAATAGAATAAGTTCGGATAAGCAATGATCAAACAATCGAAAAGGGTTCATAGCAATGGCATCGGAACCCTAATAAGTAAAATAGGAAAGCTAACGAAAAGAACGTCATAAGGAACCTTTCTTGAAAATGTCGAATATCTGCACCTTAAAGCAAATGAGAGAAAAGCAAACGAATGAGTGAATCACGAAGATATAACGTCGCGTCTCCTTCAACGAATCTACACGGATTATGATTTATTTAATACTTATTAGCATCGTTAAAGTTATAACGGATTAATCTCATTAATATTCTTGGGGTTATCAAGATATTCTCATTTTTAGTGACGGACGGAATCCCAACATTTTAGAGTAATAATCATTTATTAACCAAACTTATGGGTTACAAATAGTAAATGATAAACTTAAAGATTTAATATGACAAACATCGATTTGAGGACTTATATGATCATCATTCAAGGTATAGGGTTTACAAATGTCAAGAACGGATTTTAGGACTCTCTTTCAAAATAGTTTACACAAGCCTTTATACCTTACATGATTAACCACGACTCACATGTAACATTTGTTCGAACGCAACCTAAATGAGACCATGCATACAATACTTTCAATTCATGACACTTAGTTCCTTACATAAAATCATAACTCACGATGTTTACATCACGCTTAGTACTAGCTCATTATACTCTTAATCAATAGTTATTAATGATTCCAATACTTACCATTCTCACATGAAATAACGAATTTACACACTTAGCTTTTAACCCTAATCGACCTCCTATTTATGTTCTAGGGTTTTTCCCATACTTTTAATATCATTTAATACGCTTTAATTGACAGGTTACGTCTTTTAATAACCCATAACCTTGACCTAGGACTTATGAAAACGCAAACGGTAGTTAACTCAGACTCCTGCATGCATTACCAAATTAACTCACATTATATTGACTTACTCAGATCATGTTAATGAGACCAAAACCTTACCCTTTCCTCTTGCTTCAATACGTCGCAACACACATGCAAACCCACTTACTACATATTGTTTTCCCAACTCACAAACCATTCGACACACACAAACACTTACACATTTTACTCACACGACATACCAACCTATATTCCAAACATGCATGCACTCGACACCATCAAGGTCAAGCTCAAAATACTCACGCTAGGAAAACCATGCATGCAAATCGACTCAAACCAAACTACAACCTAAGGTTAACGTGATTCTCACATGTCGACTTATAGCTTTTAATGAGACCAACAATACATGATTCATGCTTATTTACGTTTTAAATCAATGTGACACATTCATGACCTAAACCATACGTCAACTTATATACATATGCATGTTCATGATTTTATGTAACGATATATAAGTTACTTGCTACAGCTTCTTTTGGTGATCGATACATATATACACATATACTTGATTACTCATGTGGCTCGACTTAATCATGTGGTTCGGTATAGGTTTTCCATTCGGTTCATGTTTCATGTGTATTTACGTTTGCATGCAAAAGAATTGAGACAAAGAAAGTTATACCTTGGCTAGTTCAAAACAAACGCACGTATGAACACAAAGAGTAGCAGTCGGTCGATCGGAAAAGAAAAGAGGAGAAAAAGATTGTGCCGTGACTTTGTAGCTAGGGTTTCAAAATTTGAGTGTTTGCCTTGTATTTATACTAATAGACTAGGGTTTCTTGTGTGTGGATCGGCTTGCAAAGAAAGACAAGGCCCGACTTGGCTCAAGGGAATCGGATCACAACCCAAACCGACCCATGGCTTAAGTGAAATACTCGGCTTGCACAAAATAAACGAGGCCCAAAGCTTATGTGCGTGACTTTTATTTTCGTTGTACCAAATGTCGATAATTTAAATATACTTGTTAGGTTTTAAATATTCATAAGTTAGGTTTTTAGTTTCGTTAAATGAACGTTATTATATTTTACATATTTTATAATTTCGATTTTAAGGGTAAAAATAGTCTTTTAACACATTTTATATTTTTAGGGTTTTACAGTTAAACCTTAAGCTCTTTGCGAGAATGTGAGTTGGTTTACATATAAAGCAACCAACAACGGACCAATGGCGCGTTGTAGTGCATTATGGATCTGACCTCCGCCATTCGGAATCTAGCCAGTGGAATCACATATGTCGTTCGTCATTTTTTTTTCAAATTTTAAACGTTGCAACGGCAAGAAACGGCTAAAAATATTCAAAACTCCACTTTTTACCTTTAAATACCCACTTTAACTAAACATTTTCATACATTTAAGCGAAATCATAATTTAACAAAACTTTCACATACACTTCCAATTTATCTTCAAAAAATGTCACAACAAAACACGAACGATTGGCTAGTTAGCAATATATTTCATTCAGCTTTCTAGTCCGCTAATTCTAGTTCTGCGTCACTTGCTACACCATCATCTAGCCGTTCTTTTTCCAATCCAACAACCGCAAAACCTGATGCTATCATTTTCACAATATCCGTAGAACCCATACAACCCTGTGGAAAACTAGAAGGGGGTTGAATAGTTTTGCCGATTTTACGTTAGTTTTAAAACTTTAGATTCGTTAATATGTGAGATCTTATGGATGTAGAGAAAGTATAGATCTAATGATAAAGCAAGTAAATAAAGTAAAGCGAAGGAAAGAAAAGACACAACCGATGTATAGTGGTTCGGCACAAGGACACCTTCCTTGCTCTACTCCACTCCCCGAGTCACCTACTCGAGAGTTCAAGCACTATGTCAACAAACTCCTTCACTTGGTGGAGAAGCCTTCACAACGTTGCTTACACTTTTTCCGGTACAAATCTAGATACCGAGTCCGTAACACGGTGGACCAAACCAACACGACTATTACACAACAAATATGTGAAATATCAAATACAAGATCTTTGCTACGTAAATCTTATGGAGTGACAAATCAATCAAGGACCCTTGCTTGGATGACTTGTAGAATGCTCGTGATCTCGCCTTGAGAAGGACCTATATGAGGATCACAATAGAAAGAAAAAAGAACAACTCTCTAGATCAAGTGATCTATATGTTAGAAGAGAATGAGAGTGTATGAGAGATTTAGTAAGAAGAGGGTGAGTTACAATGAAGAAATGGCTCTCTATTTATAGGCAAAATTCTTCACTGTTCCCGGATCCCACGGATCCATTCCACTTGGGATCCGTCTAGTGTAAACCTAGGGATCCGTGGAACGCCCTCTTTGCCCATGAGTTTTTGGTTATGGGTCATGGGTTATGGGTTGGTCCATGGGTTTTCTTTAGATTCAATGTATCTAAGTATACATTGTATCTAGTCTTCTTGGTATGGGTTAAGATCCATGGGTTATGGTCCATGGGTTATGGTTTTTACCCATCCTAATAAACTATTACAACAAATGCTTAATTATTACATTTTTGTATTTAAATGGCTATATGTAAATGCTTTACAAAAATAACATGTATCCTTATAATTATACTTAAGACAACATTATATTTGTTATCAACAAAACACAAAGAGATCACAAAATATTAATAAACTTTTTTACGGTTTATTTGTATTAACAATCTCCCCCTTTTTGTTGATGACAAAACACAATGTTATGATGAGTAAAACTTAAGAATAGATGTAATTTTGAAAGCCCTAAGTTTTACTTCTTCTCCCTTTTGTCGAAACAAAAGTTAACCCTGGAAGAAATAACGCTAACTCCCCTCGACCGTAGCTCCCCTTGTTTGGGGCGCCAAGAGAAGAAAAATAAAATCCTACAAAAGAAAGGTTAGTAACATGCTTAAATAATCTTGTGATTGACGAGAATCAAGATTGGGAGCCAAGGTATGTAAACAAGACCTTGTAATAAAACAACAAATTGTAGTGGTATTTATGCCACGTACAAGACATGTAACAATAAGAACAAGACTTGTTCTTGAAAATGACTTCAAAAGAAAAAAAATACTAAAATTAGAAAATAGTAGTAGTGATTCCTTCCATGCTTGCATAAGGTTATGCATGGAGGTTTTGATGAGTGATGATGTTGATGCGATCAAGGATGAGGTTGAGTATGAAACGCATTTCTTCCCTAACTTCTATTGCGATTTCCCTAGTGGATTGGTAATTTTCACAATGTAAATGATGTGGGTAATGAGTGCGGAAGTTTTCCGGGTTGTTTTGATTTGAGTTATGCGGAAGATGTGGTGGAAAAATAGGAAAATATGGATCAACATCCGGAATGTTTGTAAATGGTGGTGGAAAAGAACCTAGATGTTCTTGTAATGTGATGGGAGCTAATGGTGGTGATGTTTCAAGATCTTGAAAAATAGTATTTGGAGATGTGGGGGGTGTTGAAAAGACTATTTCTTTTTGTTTAGTGTTTAGATCTTGTTGGAGTCTTAAGGAGTTCCAAAAGAGTGACTTTAGGTGGTGATGAAGTTGGTGTACTTATTGGTGATGAGGGAGGTCCTATAAAGGAAGTATCTTGTGGTGAGTTGTTTGTTGAGGATGAACCATTGGAGGTTGTTTTTGCTAAGCAACAAGATCAGATACTAATCCGTGCGGATATCCTAGAGTTTGATTGTGATATTTTGGATGGTGGTAGTACAAAGGTTTGGGTATCATGAAGATGATTGTTTGTAAAAGGTGATTCATCTAAAGGGATTTTGGATGACATGGTGTATTGTGTTTGTGAGGATGAGATGGATTATGCAAGCATTTTGGGAGTTATATATATAGAAAAACAAATCATTGTAATGAATGCTTGACCCAAAATGTGGATTAAAATCTAATGATTAGATATGAATTTAAGGCATGTGATCATGAGAACACAAGCATTAAAGAACATACTCCAAAAAATAAAACAAATGTGGATTTTCATCAAAAGTGAGAAGAATAGAAGGTAAAACACTGTCTCACGGTTCCCACGGATCCTTCCTCGAGGGATCCGTCCATGAAGGCTAGGATCCGTGGGTCCAGTGATTCAGCAAAGACAAAATTTTCCTTTTGGAAACATTTTTGCCTATTGTGTGCCTATATGCAAACTATTTGGAGTTGCGGTTATCTCGACCTCTAAAAGGAAAAAAAATAAACTAGAAGTAGAAAAATCATCCTATTGAGATAACCCAAAACACATATTTAGTACACAAGTACGTAATTGAGTGTTATCAATGCTCCTAATTCATTGTTGCTTAAATGAATATACCCGAAAACACATATTAGTTATGTGTCCCTTTAGCATTCAAAAGACATGAGATGCAATGAAAACGGGTTTTACTTTGTATTAATAATGAAAAGCGATTTGTCCTAGACGTGAGAAATTGCTTTTGTGAAATTGATACGGAAGGTATCATTCTTTTAGAAAACATTTTGAAAAGAGTTTTTCTTTGAAAATGTGTATGTGTTTGAGAATAAAAATAAGAAAGCTATAAGTTGAAAACTTATCTTGGGTTTTGAAAATTCCGTATTCTTTGTGAGTTGTGCGTGAAATAGAGATCCTAGACTCGTAAAGAAGAAGGCTAGTGTTTACATACCTTGTAGAGTCAAATAATTTACGACGCTTGTTCCATTAGACCAAGACCAAGACGAAGTAGGTTGAATTGTTCCCGCTCAACGGTTTGGTGAGGACGTCGGCTATGTTGTCTTCGGATGCTACCTTCTCAATAGAGATGTTCCCTTTGAACATTGTCTCTTAAGAAGTGATGTCGAATCTCTATATGCTTTGTGCGAGAATGCAATACCGGATTCTTGCTTAAGTCGATGGCACCTTTGTTGTCACATAGAAAACCATAGTGCTTGTTGGCATGTTTTGCCGGCGGAGACGTACTCGGCTTCGGTTATTGATATAGCTAGTGCCGTTTGTTTCTTAGAAAACCAAGACGTTAAACAACATCCCATGAAAGTACACACCCCACTTGTACTTTTTCTATCAACGTAATCACCTGCATGGTCAGAATCTGCATGTACAATTGTTTCTACTCCCGTGCCCTTAGGATACCATAGTCCTAATTGTGTTGTACCCTTAATGTATCTAAATATCCTTTTTACGGCTTCTAGGTGTGATGTTTTAGGGTTTTCTTGAAATCTAGCACATAAGCAAACACTAAACATGATATCCGCCTACTTGCCGTGAGGTAGAGAAGACTACCTATCATGCCATGATATTTAGTATTATCTACGGATTCGCCATCTTCATCTTTTGTGAGTTTGGTGTCGGATGACATTGGTGTCCTAATTGGTTTCGACTCTTCTAAGCGAATTTCTTTAACATCTCCTTTATGTATTTAGATTGATTAAAGAAGATACCATCTTCTACTTGTTTAATTTGTAGACCAAGAAAGAAACTAAGTTCTCCCATCATACTCATCTCGAACTCGTCATGCATGATTTTAGAGAAATCATCACATGTCTTGACAAGTGGATCCGAATATAATATCATCTACATATATTTGCACTATGATTATATATGACTCTTTTCTTAGTAAAAGTGTGTTGTCAACTAACCCCATGATATAGTTGTGTTTAATTAAAAATGACTTGAGCCTATCATACCAAGATTTTGGAGCTTGTTTAAGACCGTAAAGGCTTTCTTTAATTTATATACATGTTTGGGTTTTCAAAATCGATGAAGCCCGGAGGTTGAGCTACGATACTTCTTCATTAATGAAACCATTTAGAAAAGCGCTTTTGACATCCATTTAATAAAGCTTTAGATCATTAGCACAAGCATACGCAAGAAGTATTCTTATAGACTCTAATCTAGCCACGGGGCATAGGTCTCATCAAAGTCTATTCCTTCTTGTTGGTTATACCCTTGGCAACGAGTCTAGCCTTGTTCCTAGACACTACTCCGCTTGCATCTAATTTGTTTTATAAACCCATTTGGTTCCTATTATGGTTTGATTACTAGGTGGAGGACAAGCGTCCAAACATCATTAGAAACTAATTGATTTAGTTCTTCTTGCATAGCCATTACCCAACTCTCATCTTTATAGCTTCTTGTGTATTCCTAGGTTCTATGGTTGAAACGAAACAAAACAAGCTACTTTGGTTTTGAACTTGAGACCTTAATGTTCGCTCGCTTAGCTTTCCTATGACTTTATCTGGGGTGATCTTTGGACTCTTTAATGTTTATGATTTCACTATTTAAAGGTTCTTCTTCTTCATTTATCTTTTCTTTATTATTATAGCATCACTTTCTATGATCTCATCATCTATAAGAGGTGGAGAGGGTTTGGGTGGACTTTCATCAAATTTTATATTTAATGACTCTTCTACCTTCATTGTTTCTTTGTTTAATATGACGTAAGCTTTGCTATTTGGCTTAATAACCTAGAAAGATACCTTCGTTGATTTATGATCAAATTTTGTAAGGTAATCTTTAGTGTTAAGAATAAAACATTTGCTTCCAAAGACTCTAAAGTGATTTAACATAGGCTTTTTGCCTCAAGTAACTCATATGGAGTTTTACCTAAGATTGGTCTAATTAAGACTCGACATATGTACGCGTTGAAGTATCAACGGCATTACACCAAAACTTTTGAGGTATGGATTGTTCATTAAGCATGGTTCGACTCATTTCTTGTAGGGTTCCATTCTTTCTTTCTACTACCCCATTCGATTGTGGAGTGCGTGGAGCCGAGAAGTTGTGAGTAATACCATTAGCGTCACAAAAGGCTCCAAATTGCACTTCATTATCGAATTCCTTACCATGATCCCTCCTAATGGACACTATAGGACTTCCTATTTGTCTTTGGATCTTTTTGCTTAATATTTCAAAATAATTAAAGGTTTCCGTTTTGTTCTTTAAAAATTTTGTCCATGTATACCTATAATAGTCATCCACTATGACCAAAGTGTAGTAGTTGCCTCCATAACTTTGGATAGCGGATGGACCAAATAGATCCATATGTAGTAGTTCTAGACACCTAGTTGTGGACACCATGTTTTTAGCTTTATGACTTGAATGAGCTTGTTTTCCTACATTACAAGCATCACAAAATGATGTTCATATTTTAACTTAGGTAGATCTCTTACTAGATCTTTGGATGATAGCGATCAAGAAGTCGCATGTTGGCGTGACCCAATCTTCGATGCCATAAGGTCAAGTATCATCCATAGAGGTAAGACATAGTTTGTCTTTGGGTTCATTACCAATTTTAATGACATAGACTCCATGTTTCCTAATTCCTCTTCCTATGGTTATGCCATTTTAAGTATCTTACTACCGTTTTAGTAAAGAGTACATTGCACTTTTATCACATATTTGTCCTATACTTAAGAGGTTAAAGTTTAGGTTTTCTACGTGACACACATCGTTAATGGTTAGAGATTTGTTAGAAATCGTACCTTTACCAATGATTCTACTTTTGCTATTTCCAAACACCACATTACCTCCATTTACGGATTCATATGTGGAGAATAGATCCTATTGCCGGTCATGCGCCTCGTGCACCGCTATCCTCGACCCATTCATCGGGTCTAGATCGACCTTTAAGCACACCTAAAACAATAATAAACTCAAAGTTTGGTCCCCATTTGTTCATGGGTCCATTAGTGTTAAACATTCCATTCATGTTAGACATGTATGGATAAGATGAATATGCATTCCATGGAGCAAAGTTTTGAAAAGGAAAATCGTTTTGCATATTTGGATTCCATCCCATTTGATGGTTACTTCTTGGATAAACGTTATTAGGTCTCCTAAATGAATTTGGTTTTGAAAAAGATGGAACTTTGTTTCTTGCAAAAGTAGGATTATATTTTGGAGGTGGTTGTCTAGTGGTGACGTGAGTTGGTTTCTTCCTATTAATGATAACAAAATCGGTTCTAGATGAAGATGCTACGTTATTACTACTTGCTTGCTACAGCAGATCCACGGATCCCCTCGTACACTAGTCGGTTCCCTTTTTGGGATCCGTGGATCCGCCACAACAAGTTGGCGGTTTTTCTAGCGCCTAACAAATTTTGTTTCTTTACTTTCTCTAGTTGATGGATCAAGTTGTTGAATACCTAAGCCTTTTAGGTTGTTACCTGCTTTAACACCATCTAGTATTGTATCTAAGGTGTTCGTACTCATTCTAGCAATTTTAGAATCTAGATGATCAACTAGTGTTTGAAGTTGAACATAAGTTCACATTCATCACTTGCTATTTTACTTTTTCTAAACGCTTTAGTTTTGCTTTTAATTCTATGATTTCTTTATCTAAACGTTGATTTTGACTCTTTAAAAGCTTATTTTTGTTAATTAGTTTTAAGCTAATGTTGCATAGTTTGTCATATTCATTATGCAAAGAGTCGTCATCAAGTGATGAACTACTATAGTATTCGTGACATACCTCGTCATTTTCCATAAGAAAAATTTCTTCGTCCTCCTCGTCGCCATTCCCCACGTGCCGCTCATGAATGCTTTATGATCATCCCGTTTGGGACACTTACTAATAAAGTGGTTTGGGTCCCAACATTTAAAGCAAGTACGATCATCCTTTGGCTTCGTCCTCTTTGCTTTTCCGAAAGCCTTTCTTATCGCCATATGGTTGTTTGACGATCTTCCTTTCTTCTAAAGAACTTTTAAAGTCCCTCACCGCCATAGCGCACTCCTCGTCGTCACTACTCAAGAGGAGTTCTCTTCATCGCTTGAAGCCTTTTTGGCTTTAAGGGCAAGAGATTTGTGTTTCTTTACCTTTGAGTTTTGGTTCCACTTAAGGTTAGGGTGATTTCTCCATGAGGGTTGTATGAGTTTCCTAAGTTGTTTTGTTCGGTTTGAAAGTGTACCACTTCTCTCCCGCTCCGCCGGCACGTATGGAGGCGTAGTCCGCAAAAGCTTGTTCGGAGAGCCTTGTGCAATCACGAGTGTCATGGGGACCACCGCATAACTCACAAGGTAGAGTGATTTGATTCACTTGTCGTGAGGACTTAGGATTTTGTAGGAACTCATGAGGAATCTAACTTGATCTTCAAGTTCGATCATCCCACGGCCGGGAGGAGGCAAGGAGATTGCCTTAACGGTTTTGGGCAGCTCACGGGGTCATCCCAACTTTCGCTTTCATAGAGGGCGAGGTCCTCTATTATTTCCCATGATTCTTCTCGCGTGAGATCACTAAGTTTTCCACCGCCGCTGGTCAATGGATCGCTTAGTGGGAAGTTGACATGATCATAAAAGATTTGGACTTGGAGCCAAAGATCAATGCCGTGATGAGGACTTTATGAAGTAAGTCCTTGAATCGGGTCCATGCTTCAGAGAGATTCACCTTGACGTTGTTGGAACATCAAGATGTCATTCCTAAGCTTAGTGGTTCTCCCGGTGGGAAAAATTGAGCAAGGAAGCGAGAGGTAAGATCATCCCAACTTGAGATGGAGCGGCATGGAAGTCGCCAAGCCAATTACTAGCTTGGTCCCGTGAGAGAATGGAAGAGACGCAGCGCGTGGTCTCCCGAGTAGTAGCATCAAGGTCGATGGAATCGACAATTTGAGGAAATCCTCGATGTCGATTTGGATCTTCTAACGAAGTCCATGGAATGCACATCCGCTTTGCACCAACCGGATGGTGTCGGATCGCAGGCCGTAGTTTGGGCTTGGTCGGAAGCTCAATGGTGTTCCTATAGCCTAGGTGGCTTGGTCTCGAGTATTCACCAAGAGTACGGGCTCTTGGCGGTCATTTGGCGGTAGGTTGATGAATGGTAGCGGTTATCACCTTCCATGATGAAAAGTGATAAGATTACGAACAAAAGGTCACGAAGAAGGGGAAAGACTAAGAGGAAGCTAAAAATGAGAAAAATTTACTTGATAGGAATCAAGCAAAGAACCTAAACGAGGTGGACTACTAACTAACTATTCTATTCCCAGAACGGCGCCAAAACTTGATAACGCCACACGCCGCTCGGGGTCAAGGAAACTTCATTTTCTTCGAGCAAGTTTTATAACACCCCAGGCGTGAACCTAATCGTTGTAGTGTAGTAATTAGGGTAAGCCACGGTATTGATATCGTTCTCTGGGAATAGGAATGCTAGTAAGGAGTTACTACGCTAAGGTTAAGGTCGAGGAAGATTATTTTTGTATCTTTTATATTTTATGAAATGGAAAGGTACGAATCTCGGTATTGGATTTAGGGGTTGGTATTTCTACCGATTACTCTACTATTATCTAATTATCTAAACTAAGGTTGTGGGAGTCTATGTCTAATTAATGTGTGCTCGTATGATAGTTTAAAGGTGTGTTTACTTAGGTTGTACTACTCCTTAATTGTCTCCTATTGATGGTTGAGTTGTCACGCCCTTATTCCTAGTTGCGTTGTGTGTCTAAAGTTGTAGGGTATGTTTCTCCCTAACTCTTTGAACTTACCAAAGGGTCTCGCCTACAAACCCACCGGGATGATAAACTCCTACTCTAAGGCGCTTTTGGATGGTTTAGCCTACAACTACTCGTAATTATATTCTAAGGTTCACAAAGATGAATCAAGCATTAAGTACACAACGAATGACCTATCGCATTACTAGATCATTAATCAACTAAGATAAGAAACAACCAATCAATATTCAATAATTAAGTTTCATACTTTCTAAGCAAACACACAAATAAATTAGACGGACATGGAGAACATGCAAGCATACACACAAATAATCAAAGACATAATTGAATTAATGAAGTAAAGACTTATCTTGATGTAAGATAGGGTTTAAAACCCTAAAATACCGTACAAGACACCTTAGGTTCGGTTTTAGGTTTTACTCAAAGACTCTCCACCAAAGACCGAAAAATTCGGATTCTATATATAAGATTACAATTGCGACGGCGCCACCTTATGTTTAGTGACGCCGTCGTGTCGCCGCTCGTGGGGTTTCGTCTTGGCCACGTTAACCTTGCGACGGCGCTACCTTATGTCCGTGACGCCGTCTCTTCCGCTCGACGCCGTTCGGATTGCATCTAGGCCGTGCGAGTAGCGACGGCCTACTCTTTTACAACCGGACGTCGTCGCTGAAAATACGAAGCTTGGGTTCCGGACCGTCACAAAAATCTTGGGACGGCGTCGCCATTAGCACCGACGCCGCCTTCTAGTTTCAAAGAATCGTGAGTGTCTCGATTTTGACTTTGGCCATTTTCTTCATATATTTGCGCCTTTTCGTCCAAATAAGTGCCATTCCAAGATTTTGCCTTCACGAGACCTAAAAGTGAAAAGGAACGATATTAAGCAATAACGGATACAAAAGTGATCAAATAAGGACTTAAACGACCCCTCAAAATGGTACCTTTAAAACCTTATCAAGCATAAAAGTACCGAGGAAAGAAAGCTTATCAAGTCCGCTCGAATCGCCGATGAATCCGCTGAGGTTCATGGTAAGTATTTCGTCTTATGAGACATTGTGAAGGTAAAATATAACCATTATGCTAATCTGTATATTTCGTTGCTCGTAGGTCTTCCGAGCGAAGGAGCTTCAAATGCCTTAGCCCGCCATCGGATTGTTGACCATGCGACCCTCCACGGTGGAAGAGTATGCTAGAGAACATGTCCATTGAGAAGTTCCGTGACATGCATGATAATGGGGTTATGAGGCGGTGATGGATAATCACTTGAATGCCTGCACTGGGGGTTGCTCGAACCGTGGCCAAGCCGGAGGCAAAGTGTGACGAGATTGAGGGAACGTTGAGAAGAACCACAGTCGTCCAAGACCTTCGAGAAAAGATAGCTCACCGACCGTGGAACGGGCAATCTCAAACCGAAAGAAGCCAAGGTTATTACTCTCACTTGTCGTACGTCGCCTCGAGGCTAAATGTGTTGGGTTGGAAAGTGAGAAAGTTAGGCTTGGAGAGGTAGAGGTAAAGTTGAGGGAGGAGATCGACGGCCCGCAAATGAGGTATAAGATGTTGCGAGAAAGACCGTGCGAGGTTGTTTGAAGGTGGTGCCTTACATAGCCATGGAACTCTATCATAGTGACGGTGGGGAGCTCGGATGTGGAAGGTCATCAAGTCGACCCTATTTCATGGACGGTGTTTGGCTCGGAGGAGGTCGCCAAAGCAGTAAGCCTGTGGACCTCTCCAAGATTGAATGCTACCGTCCCACTTCGCAAGTTGAATATGATGAGGCAGAAATGCATTTGCCACCGCAGCAGTACTCCTTCCTTCGAGGCAACCAAAGATCCAATGGCACCCCTCAAGATCTCCTGCCTAAGAAACCTCGAAACCCAAGCCTACCACTCCAACCAAGAAACCATGTCTACTAAACCGGCCTCGGCAACCCTCCTCCACTCCCTCTCCGAAGAAACAAGAATGAAGGTCGCTCATTAGCGATAATTTGGTTCCAAAGGTGGCATGTACCCTTAAGACAATTTATTTTATGTGACAATGTGTGTCGTGTTTCCCAAACAATTTAACTGCTGTGATGTATGGCCATGTGCCAAAACAATTTGACAGAGTCTAGGCTCCTTATGTGTATAAGGCGAGGCCCGTATTTTGAATGCAATAGTGTAGAGGACATACCTCTACATATTTAGCTTAAGTTTGTTATGTAAACTTCTCTTACGCCATTTTTTACGACGCTTAAATTTTACAACCTAAGGTTCAACAACCTCATTGTGTGTAAATTACAACACCAAGAATATAATGGCCAACTTGACCATTGACAGAGGTCGCGACCCACTCTATCTCGGATCCTTTACATAGCATGGCTTTGTTAAAAAATTTTTTTACAAGCGCCAAAATCTACTAGGAGTTAATGTGAATGTTTAAGTTGGCTTTGAATAATAAGGCATATGTTACACCTCAAGCCATTCGACATTGAAACTCATTAACGACTTGGTTGAACAAATCTTTGTGTTTAAGAAACGAAGCAAGAGATTTGTGGAAATGTCTTATTTATCATTGAATTGGTAGGAGGATTACATCATTCTTGAAATGAAAACTAAGACAACTACCAATAATGTGTGCTTTCCTTGAGAAGCTTTTGATTACAAGAAAAAGTTAAAGTACTTTTTAAACATAGAACTTTCGAAGGTTCGTACCATTCCATGTCCCGTCGATGGGTTCTCCGAGAAGAGTGGCCAATTTGTATGCTCCATTGCCGTAGGCCTCGGCTACCATGTAGGGTCCTTCCCAAGTTGGTCCCGCCTCGATACTCGCTTTGCTTGCACCGTTGAGGCGCAGACATATTCTCCGGGCTTGAAAGTGGAAGGTCTAACCCTTTTGTTATAGTAGCCTTCGATCTTATGTTTGTGTATTGCTTCTGGATGGAGGATATTTCTCCTTTCTTCTAGGAGATCAAGGTTTTCCCGATTCTATCGTCATTTTGGGAGGCATCATACGCTGCCACACGCCCGTGTGTACAATTAGTTCGGCGGATGACCGCTTACGCTCCGTATGTTAGGTGAAAGGGGTTTCTCCGTTGCTTGACTTAGGATGTGTACGGTGAGCCCATAAGACTTGAGGGAGTTCGCCCACCCATCCGTGATGAGTTCGACCTAGCCTTTTCTCGATCCCTTTGACGATTTCTCTGTTTGTAACCTCCACTTGTCCATTACCTTGTGGGTGATGAGCGGATGTCCGTGATTGTTTTATGTTGAGCCCTTGATGTAAGTCATAAAGACTCCTTCGACAAACTGCTTCCGTTGTCGATATGATGATGTGGGTACTCGAATCGCACACAATGTGTTCCCATACAAACTTCTCGATCCGCCTTCCATGTCACGAAGCTAGGGTTTTGCTTCCACCCACTTGGTGAAGTAGTCGATCGCCACTAGCAAGAACTTGACTCTCCGGAGCTATAGGCATAGGCCCTACAATATCGATACCCCATGGGAGAAGGGCCATGCGGATGTCACACTTGTCATATCTTGCTTCGGCATTTTGGAACGTTTGAGTGTATCGACAAGCTTCACACTGAGGATGATTTCGGTTGCGTCCACGTGCATCGAGGGCCAATAGTAGCCCAACTTCATTATCTTGAGACAACCGAGCGAGGTCCCTGCATGGAGGCCGCAAGATCCTTCATGGACTTCGACTATGATGCTCGAAGCTTGCTTGGGGCCTACGATCGTAACCAAGGTGATAAAACGACCTCCTTTATAGGGTTTCCCTATTAGCGATCTGCTCGCGGGATTTAACCCAATCTTTCTTGCAAGCTTGGGATCTTGGGAGAAGACCACTTATCAAATATTCCCTTACGGGAGTCATCCATGTCTCTCCTTCTTCGTGAATCACATCGGCGACCTCTTTGAGAACGATGGATCTTCGTGAAGGATTTCCACGAGAACCTCCTTAGTGAGATGAGCGAAGCCATGGAAGCTAGCTTGCTTAATCGTTTGCCTTTTGTTCGGGTTTCGACGAACATGTTGGATGGTGTAAGAGTTGAAGTTTTCAAGCATCTCTTTTGTCTTTTCCAAGCAATTGTTTGATGACGGGTTGCCTTGCTTCATAGGAACTCGTCACTTGGTTGGCCACCAATTGGGAATCTACGAAGACCGCAAGAGCTTTGACCTCCATATCTTTGGCTAGTCGAGTCCGCTAATAGCGTCAGATTCGCCGTTGTTTGTGGCTTCAACTCAAACCGAAGAGCATATGTATGCTCCTTCCTTCGGGACCGACTAACATTAGACCGCCCGGAGCCATCGGGCTGGATGCTCCATCTGTAAAGCTTCCATTCAACTGCGTTTGAGAAAGATTAGCTTTGGGCTTTTCCTTTTCTTCATCGGGTCCTAAGGTGTTTACGCCAAGAAGTCTGCGGTTGCCTTTGATAGAACTACGTCCTTAAACTCGATTTCATGTTCTCCGAGTTCAATAGCCCATTTAGCCACCCTTCCGGACTTTTCGTGTTTAGACAAGATCCGCCTGGTGGCTTATCGGTTAAGATCGTAATTGGGTGGGAAATAAATAGCGTCGAGTCTCCTTGTCGCATAAATTAAGGCGAGCACTAACTTCTCCAAGGTTGGGTAGTTGACCTCCTCCTTGTAGGACCCTGCGACAAAGTAGATTGGGATCATCGCTTTTCTCTCTCGCCATAAGGATCGCGCTAATACTTTCTGCGAGGATGCCAAATACATAAACAACACTTTTTGATTGGGGTGTAAGTGTTGGAAGTATTCAATGAACTCCTTCATCTTCTCGAAGGCTACTTGATCCCGACTCCATTGGAAAGTTTTCTTGTCCGTGCATCCTTTGAGTGTCTTGAAGAAGGATAGGGACCATCGACTCCTTTCGACAAAAATCGACTTAAGGCCGCCAACTTCCCATTCAGCTCTGCACGTCTTTTAGACACTTAGGGCTTGGAGATCGGAGATGGCTTTGACCTTAGAGGGTTAGCTCGTATCCCCGCTTAGTGATCAAATGTCCCAAGAATTGTCCTTCCTCGACACCGAAGGAGCATTTCTTAGGTTCACTTCATGTTGATTGCCGGAGTCGATCGAATGTTTCTGTCGTCAAGGAGTAGGTCCTCCTCGCCTTGCTCTTGATAACCATGTCATCAACGTAGGCTTGATTTACGCCTGCTCTGTTTGTGGAAGGCTTTATCTACGAGACGTTGGTAAGTAGCCCTGCGTTCTTCAAACCGAAGGCATCTTTCAGTAACGAGACACCTTTACTTGTGTAGAAGGTCGTCTTTTCCTCGTCCTCCTTGGCCATCTCGAATCGATGGTACCCTTGTAGGCATCTAAGAGCATTTTAACCGAAGCACGCCAAGGATTCTACCTTCCAATGATTTGGTGGGGGGTAGCAATCCTTAGGGCATGCTTTGTTGATGTCGATGAAATCCACACATGCGCCATCCTCCATCGCTCTTTTTACCGGACCGGTTGGCCACCCAAGTTTGGTATTTAACCTCCTCGGGATGCCTCGCTTGTAAGTTCATCAACTTCTTTGCAAGCTGCGCGTTTCTTTCGAGGGCAAGGCTTCTCTTTTCGCTTTATGGGCTCAATGTGCTTGTACTCATTGAGTTTATGCTCCGCTCAAGGATGTCCATCTATCGCCAATGTTCTTGGAACACCGTCATGTCGAGTATTTCCAAGCAAAGACATCAAGGTTAGTACGTAATGATTCGTGAGCTTCGCCTTGAAATTCGCCGGAGTTGCTTCCCTACTACCACCGCTTGTTCGGGATAGCTAGGGTTTACGACAACTCGCTCCTCTCAGCATCTGTACAACTAAAATTGTCATCGAGGCTCCTCCGATTCCTCTCTCGATCTTTTGACACCATATACACCCTTATCCGCTCCATAACTAGAATGAGCAGTTCCTACTCCGAAGGGGTTTGGAACTTAATGGCGGCATGTATAGTAGAAACAACAATTCCCTTTTTTGCATAGTCGTCCTCCTATTAATAAATTATAAGGAGAATCGACCTTACTATGACGAAATGAGTGTCTCGGTGCGGGATAAGGGACCTTTGCCTATGGTGACTTCCAACGGTACTTCTCCCGAGAGGCCATGAGTGTTCACCAGAGAACCCTACTAGCGGCGCTTTTGAGTCGACCCTGCAGAGCGTATAGATGAATTGAGCTTTAGGAAACAATGCTCGTAGATGATTTCGCAGAGCTTCCGCAATCCATATACGCTCGGTTCACCTCCCTGTTGGATATGTGTACCTTGATGATCACGGATCGGTCAAAGGTGTACGCCACGATATGTGGGAAAGGTTATTTCCCTACACTTCCTAGCTCTTCTTCCGCTTCCTTCCTCTTCAAAGTGGTATCGCGTTTGTGTACCATCGCACGAGCTTCCGTGGCGTAGTTTCCTTCTTGTTACCCTTCCATTCTCCTAGTTGAGTATCGAGAATTTATCCTTTCCCTTCTTTATGCCTTTGACGGTGTGCTAACCGTCCGGATCGTCTCGCCTCTTGATCCGCTTTAATTCCCTCGCATTGTTCGTGTCATGTCCATGATCTTCATGGAAATGGCGATGATTGACATGTCTCGGCCTTGCCTCGTGTTATCATCCGAGGCGGAGGATCGAAGGATTTTGCGGCCTTCTCTGTCGCTGTGATTTCTCGGGAGATTTAACCAAGTTTGCGTAAATCCATGGTTCGAGCCTTTGTTGTAGGGGTGAAGCGATCTCATTCTTCTTCTTGTTTTGGATCCTTCCGTGAGGACCTCTAGAGAATTTGTCGATGCTTCCTTTGGCTCTATCAGAGCCCGTTTCTTGCTACCTCCTTAGACTCAATCCGTGTAAGCCTTCTCAATCAAGGCCTTGCGGTGTTGGGAAGATCGGTGGGCGAATTCCACCAAGCTTGAGTTCGGAGGCCATGTACAAAACCGGAGATCCTCTCGATCTTCATGTAGACCCATAATCGCAAAGTTTCATCATGTGTCAGTATCTCGTAAGGCTCGTGCTTTCGTTGTCCCTTTGTTTGATGGTGTGCGGTTAAGTGAGTTTTGGTGTGCTTCTTCTGCCGGCTAAAGTGTAACCGAACTTAGCCTTAAGATCATCTAGACTCACAATGCTTCCCACCATCTGTTCCACCATATTCTTGCGGAGTCTCCGAGTGTCGTGAACATATGGCATGCTACCGGCATGACCCACTTTTGCATTTTGATAAGCGCCTTCAAATAAATGGAGAAAGTTGTCGGGATCACCTTTTCCGTCGTGAGGTGCCTATATGAGTAGCATCTTCACGCCGTCGTAAAGGGTAGTCCTCGATCCATTTCTGAAGGGTGTGCAAGCTCCGAGGCTTGACACCGTAAGGGTTGTCTGAGAGATGGATAAACCGATGTAGGGTTATACGGGTTAAGAAATGGTGTGAATAGGTAGGATATCACGGTGGAAGTTTGGTACGAAGGGTATATTCCCATCGATTGTGTAGGAATCGTCCGTAGGACATCTGCTGTAATTCGGTTTGGGATTGAACCATTAGGAGGGTAAGTGTTGTAGGTTTGAGTAGGTAAGTAGGGATTCATTCCGGAGATAATTGGTTCATGTTGGAGTAGGGAGATGGGTCTCCGATACTCGAAACATAAGAGGGTGGTCTTGGAGCCCCGCCTTCTCTTCCCAAATGTGTTGCTAGAAGGAGGCGGTTTACCCTCCATTTCCTCTGGGTTGCTTCCTCCGTTGGAGTTCTCGCCCTTCTTTCACCATGCATTCTCGTCCTTCTACCCGGATTCCTCCGAGTCCTTATTCAAAACCACGGTCCTTCCATTTGACCTTCTAACGGAAGGGAACCATTTCGTGGGGCCGGCCCCCCCCCATAGGTTGAGGCACATCCTCTACTTCAATCTCCTCGTCATACTCTTGTTGAGTACTCCAACTCCTCCGCATTTACGTTACTGAACTTGTCTCTTGTGAGCCCTTAGCAAAGAATTTAAGGCCTCAAAGTTTGCCTCCACGGGCGCGGACCGATGTCCGGAGTAGGGTTAGCGGATGTTGAGGCGTGATGCACGGAGTAGTTTCCAAACGAGATCGTGTAGTGAAGGTTGAGGTTGTTATGGGGCGAGGTTATCGGTGTTAGTTGTGGTGAGTGGGACCAGAGTAGTAGAAACACGGTGGAGGTGAATCTTCTCTTCGGGTTCCATGCCGGGAAAAGTAGCGTAGTTGGTTAAGGTATTAGGGCCGGGTGATTACGGGACTAATAGTTGTGGTCCCACGGATGGCGCCACCGATTGTGCAAAAGATTGCACTACCGTGCTCATGAGGATCAAAGTAAGGAGGGTGTGTGTTCCACCAAGACTACTTTGTAACCCGAGAATAAGAAGACTAAGACACTACGTTAAGTGATTGCGCAGGGTAGGACCTGCGAACCACCTCCGGCGTGAGAGTAAGTATGAGTTATGGTTGTATAAGTGTGAAAGTAAAGAGATGAGTGTGAAATGAACATACCATAAACCATTGTCCGTCTAACCTATTTATAGTGGAAGAAATATGGTTAGAGGCACTCTTGCATGAATATCGGAGATCATGGGGCGTCCCATGATTGTGGGTAATCGCTAGGGTTAGTGACCCACGCTCGAGACTTGACGGGAAGCCAGAGAGAGGGAGATCGTGGGTTTGACTAAGTCGAGGTTCCTTATCCATTGTTCCTTCGTCAACCGTGCCTCAAGGGCTTAGGGTCGCGAATGGCGAATTCCCTAAGGTAACCTTCGTGCCAACGAATGGTTTGACGCCTATGGATATTTCAGAATCCTAACTTGGGCCTTCGTATGGAAGGGCTTCGACACGTCTCGGAGGAGTTTCCTTCGAGCTACTCGGAGGGTACATCATCAATACCCATTGGACACAAGCGGAGGAAATTTTTTTGGCTGAACCTAACATAAAACTATTCGAGGACCCAAGACTTGGCATTGACCGAAATTCAAAATCGTTTTGGACACGAGTTTATAATGAATTTAACCGTCTTTCAACCATCGAACGTGCCAAGGATATGATCACGGAAAGTGGACAAATTGACAAAGAATTGCAACAAGTTTGCCGGAATTGTCGACGAACATGAACGATTGAGTGGTGAAAACGATTCGACGTGGCTATCTCGTTGTTACAAAATGTTCAAAGAAATGCGGGGTTCGCGTTTGCCCACTATGAAGCATAGGGTCTTGAAAGATCACCACAAATAGCGTATTGCCAAAGTTGTTCAACACGGAAGACGCGTTTGTACGCCAAGAATGCAAGAACCGAACAATCTATTTCGAGATGATACTCTCGCGTCCTCCCGGAAATCCAAGGCCTTCAAAGAGTCAAAAATCAGACTCTACGCGTTCGACGGGTTCTTCGTCTAGTAGAGAAGCTTTAAAAGAAATGGTCTAAGAGGAGTTGTGTCACACCCCGCCGATGGAGGAAACACGAGGTGTAACGGAAAGGAACACAAGCAAAAGTTAATAGAACATAACAACGTTTAAGATTAAAGGAAAAGATACATTATTACAATACTAGTTTAGCCGACATCGGCAATTGAAGTACAAAGTTTAGATCCCAAAAGACTTCAATTTAATACATAATGATTTGTAGTGATATGTGAAAACTTCATTATGCAAAGACCTTGTAGAAAAGCTTACTAACGATCACCTGAAATGCATGAGAAAAAAACGGGTCAACTATGAAAATAGTTGGTGAGTATACACGTTTCGTATAATAAGAAAACTCGCAAAAGAGAGTCAAAGGTTTCGGTCATCGAGAATAGTCCATAAAGCAAAGGCATTTTAAATCCACTCAGTTCCAAGTTTCGCCCATAGAAAACTTGCAACCTGTGTGTTCACAACCCATTGCACAAAATATAGTATGTCTAGTAGTCAAGTGTACGATGTCATAATAGTTCACAATATAGCACCACGTATATAATAATGTATGCCAGGCAAAGCCCCTAGAATAAATAATATGCGTTCCGTAACATAGTGAACGAGAGGTTGGCCGACCTCTAATAGCGATATCCATACTACCTACTAATAGGAGACTAACAATGCGAATGTACGAACGGTACATCATACAACTATTATATACAATTAAGAACACTCCGAACATGGGAGAATTTAAATTGAAAATGCTCCGCTCCCATAGGAGACATTCGCTCCGGACCGGGAGGCTTTAGGTTGCTCGAACAAGGGAGACTTTGCACGCTCCACCAATAAGGCGAGACTTTTAAGGTCATAGCAAGTACGGTTCAATAAGTTCAAACAAGTCATAGGTTCGTAATTAAGTTTAAGGATTTGATTCGAGTTCAAAAGTTCTAGTCAAACGAGTTCATAAAAGTAGTAATCAATTTAGTTCAAGAATGGTTCATGCATTTACCCCCAAAATATAGTAAAAGCGGTAAAAGGGGATGTGATTACTCACTGTTGCAATAATTATGATGCCAAAGTGAATACACATAAATGAGGTGCAATCTCTATCCGCAACCCTATATGAATGATGTACTCTAATATAAGTCACGAGATAATGTCGCATGCAAACTCATATGATATCCATACCACTTGTACACTTTTGAAAATAAAGTTTATCGTCGAAAAATAATCTTATAACGTCTTGACAATTTATAAATTACTTTACAAGTATTTACGTTGAAATGATATTCTCGATAATCATTTAGTGATTTATTAAGAAATTATAGTTTTTAGTCAGAAACAATATGATTTGACAATTCATGGAAGTGACTAAATGGCCTCGAAAAGCTAGTCGTAAAATAGTGAATATCGAGTGTTAGGAAACAAACTCAAAGATTTTGGAAAGCTTGTAGCATTATCTCAAAGTCTTAGCTTTTAAATTTTTATCATAGAGGTCTCGATCATGGGGAAAAACATAGGTGAAGTAAGGTACTTGGACTAAAAATATTGTTTAAGTGTGGTTTTCGGCAAAGTTTGAATGACCGCATTTTATTCGTCACAACTCCGTTTGACGAACGGTTGAACATTTTGGAAAATATGCTAGGTGAATTTACTTTACTAGAAGACATCGTTTTCTAAAAAGTATTCTATCGATGTTAAAAACGACTCTCAACATGGTCACTAGCGACAACTAGGTTGGCTATTAGGAAATATATATTAGTGTTATACTTGTGAAAATAGTTACGTCAACCTTATTTAAATGCGTGTAATTTAGTCGTTATAAGTCCGTTTTCTACGTTTTATATATCCTTAGCTTCGTGTTAATGTATACTAATATATTTTTGATAAATCAACTCACTTAGATAACGCTTAAAACTCATTTTTGACCCTTAAAAATTCTGGACAGCATGCTATTTTCCGGAAAATATAGTTTTCGTTTAATCTTGAAAATAGCATAACTTCTTCGTTATAAATCCGTTTTAACCCGTTCAAGCGACCACGGTTTCGTTTTAAAGTATATTGTCTGAATTTCTAGCCCAAAATATTTTATCTCCTGTCGAAATTTCCAGATTTCACAAATATGATCAGACCCTATTTTAATGTTGTCGAAAATGATTTCTCTCGCGTAATATTTATTCTAACCACTTCAAATCAACACCAAAGCTATTCTAAACCTATCATACACCTTCTTAGGATGTCATGGGTTCCTAAACATCATCAAAAATGATATGTTTCAAGGGATTAATTATATGATAGTATATACTAATTATAAGTACTAAAAACATTAAAAGTGGTATAGATACTCATATAACTTGCATGTTTTCTTCAAGCATGATAAAAATAACCAAAGTATGAATATGAAAGATTAAAAATGATCATGAAATGCTTACTAGTATAGTGATGAGGTTTATGGAACAAGGTTTTTCCTAAATACCCTAGATTTTTATTGTAAAACCTTAATTAAGAGTATGCTAGTGTTTATAATTTAGCTTGTTCTTGAAAATTTTGCTTCCTTCTTGTTCTTCCTTCCTTGGCGGTTATACAAGAGAAAATGGGGAGAGTGTTTTTCAATTTTCACCTAAGTATAATGTGTATGTATGTGTATAACATAGTATATAATTAAAACCAAATACATGTGTCATGCTATAATGGTATATGTGTTAGTCTAGGCAAAAGATTTTTTATGTAAACTTGTTGTGTCACCTTCTTTTGGTCGACAAGAAGAAAAGAAACAAAGAAAGGTGGTGAGTTTTGTATGACAAAAACATTTAAATGTAAGTATATTTGGTAATTTGTATGTATAAGTAAGTATTTAGGGTAGCGTTAGCTAGAAATAAATTTTAACGGAACAAAATAAAATATATCGATGTCACAAAAATTATAAAAATACATTTCTTAGAAAAATTTTGTGAAATAATAATTATCGAATAGTATTTACGAAAATCGTCGTAAATATATATACATAACAATTTATATACAAAATAAATTTAAAACACCGGGTAACCTAATATTATAATTTTTATAATCTTAATATGAGTATAAAAATATATCAGAATAATTTTTGGAAGTGTCGGATCAAATATTCAAAATAAATGATTACGCGATAGCGTTTATTTAATAGGAAAATATACGTTTAATGAAATATGCAACTCCATGCATGAACTAATATGATGATGATATTATTAATGATATGTAGACTAACTCTAGTCTATATGAAATGTCCTCAATGATTGTTCATGAATTCGCACTAAACCCTTAGGTTCACGCTGAATTTGATACTAAATAACCTAGTTTACGATAAGCGATGAATAGTGAAGCATGAATAGTGATTTCCCAGGGAATGAATAGTATTTAAGTGAATAGTAAAATTTTGAAATACGTTCTCAGAATATCAAATCGACTTCGAAAACGATGAATAGTAAATTCCCGAGATGAATAGTAAATTTGAGAAATGACCGGAAATTGAGAATTGTGACAAGTTGCAACAAGAACACGCTAAAAAACTTGATTATATCGAAACTCAAAAGAAATTCAAAGAATTGAAGTTTCTTTATTTTAGCGCCGAGGGGATGAGTCTCGAAGATGCGGCGGGTATCGAAATATCAAAAACGATATCCGAGCACGACATTTTGGCACAAGCTCGGGCTCAAATTAGTATTTGCTGTATCATAGTTTTTATTTTTTGTCATATTGTAGTTTTAATATTTGTCGTGTTGTGTCGTATTTTTAATGATTGTAGTATCGTAGTTTTTATATATTTTTCGTATCCGTATCATATTTGTAATCGTATCGTATTTTTAATATATCATATTTGAGTTTTAATTTAAAATGTGTTTGTATAAAATAATAAAATGAAAAAAATAAATAATTGTATTTGTACCAATAACATGTTATTGTTTTTTTTGCTGAAGAGAGTATTTTAGTTGTGGCTGTGTTATTGAAAGGGTGATGAGGCCAAGATCTGAAACGACAAACGAATAACACAGTATTCGTCACTATTACACCAAGCATTCTAAACAACATTACTCTATTCTACCAGAACATCAACAAAAAAGTTATAATATAAAATGATTATGCTCCTAAAAAAAAATAAATAAATACTTGGTTATGTTTGGGCCATGGCTTATAAGAACATAGAGGATTGAGCTTTTAAAGAACTTAAACATAGAATAAGTTTTTTTTGTCACGTTGAACATTGAAGCTTTTATAAGCCATAGCGTCCATGAGCCAGCCAATTGAAATGAGAACATGGAGCTTATAGTTAGTCGAGTTCTTAAATATATTTGAATTTAATTTAATGTATTTTAATGCGATTTTACATTAATAAAACCAACTAAATCGTAAAACAACTTTATAAAATTAAAAGCTTCTAGCTTATAGAATATGCACCACTCAGTCCTAATCCATTTCACCAAACAGTTTGTGTATGTTATGTAAATCGTTTTAAGAGATGAGATGTGAACGGTTTTGTTATTTGGTTTTACGTGTAGAATCAGTAAGGACTGATAAGAATGATGAAGCTTAAAAAGCTTGAGTAACACTTAAACAAATATCATACTTGCTGTTGTGAAACAGATTTTCCCAACTTTGTGAAACTTGTTGAGTTGTGTGTTGGTCAGTGGGGTTTGGAGATAAACTTTACGAGATGATCAACGTCTGTCGAGGCCAGGATGTTGGTCGTCCGAGAGCGAACAAGGGGCACGGTGAGACCGCCTCCTTGGCTCGTATAAATGGTGTTTGTCGTGCGTCCCTACTACTAACGCCGATGATACATCTTAACCGTTAATGACAGGTTTGGGAGAATGGTACTATGCTCGATATAGCCTGATGAGTTTCTATAGACCTTACGTGGCCTGAAATATAAACCGGGCCGCTATTAAGTATTTATTAATATGCCTTAGTAATAAACTTGATTCCAAAATGTATTTAATGAGCTTGGACCAATAGATAAACACCCTTTAATCCAAAACACAAATTGTATGTAGTATGTCCAAGTACCTCAAAACCAAACCCAAAAACAACAACCTCACACACTGAAACACGTGCACACTCACTATAAGCCTGCCCCTCCCAAAATATTACACAATCACCCCTCCTTGACCAATATAAAATATCACCCCTCAAAAAATCATTTCCCGATCACCACACTAATAACAACATTTCCTTCCTAGGGTTCCGGCGACTTTATATAATTTTTTTTATAAAAACTGGTATGGCGTCGGAAGATGTGGTAGGTAAGACGAGCGCCACGATCGCGAATATAGCAGAGGAAGCTAAAATAGCAGCCAGTGAAAATGTTAAGGCTCCCAGTCGTCAGACTTTGCTTGGGATTTCTAAATCTCTTGTTGCTGGTGGTGTGGCTGGTGGAGTGTGTTTTTTATATAAATTTTTTTTTTGATGAAATGTTTTTTATTATTTTTTGATGATTTTGTTTAGATGATTATTGATGCATTTTTTTAGGATTAGTGAACTGTGATTGGTTTTTTATAGATTAAGTTTTGAATTTTTTATAACTGAATAGGTGAAATGATTATGATTGTTGTTTTTAATTTGTTTTATTCGTGTTTTTTTCGATGATAAAAGCTGTTTTTATTTGATTATGCCGTGTTCGTTTATTGGATTAAGGATGCGTTTTTGTTCGAAATTAGTGATTTTTATTTGAATACTTTGTGAATTACTTGTTTTGTGGTTATATTTTTACTGTTGATACGCTCTTAATTTTTATTTAAATAAATGAGCAAACACTGTGATTATAATTAATGCTCATCTTTATTGATTTTACTGTTTATCGAGTTTTGTTTGTTTACTTGATTATCGATGCGATCTGAAGGAAATAGGTGGAATGTATATGAATGATTAATGAATTGATGGTTATCGCTATTATATACTGATACACTTTGTGTTTTGTTAGTGTCAACAGTTTTGTTAGAATTTAAGGAAAATTATTCGAATGATTGATATTTAGCTGAAATGTTGTGATTTTAATGCATTTTTCTTTTTACTTGATTCTTAATGTAGTCGTTATTTGGTTGATTATGGACGCGTTCTTTTAGAAATTAGCGATTGGATTATGTTGGAATGAGTCATGTATGTTCTGTGGTTGACATATGTCAGTGTTGAATTGTTGAAAAGTTGTGCTTTGATGACGTACTATTGTGATTTTAATTATATAACAAAGAAGTTTAAGTCAAAGATGACCGGCTCGATGATGAAAAATAATAACATGAATAGTGAAAAGGAGGTATCAACTTTAAATGGTTGGTTTTATTGTTAAATTTAGCTGATATATCAGTTCATCACCATGGTTTTATTATCATATGATCCGTGAGATGCCGGTATTTTTTTTAGCTTTTGAAAAGGTTACGTATGCGTTTCTCGTCCTTGCAAATGTTTTAAGTAGATTGGTAGATTAAATGTGGGGAGAAGTATGAAAATGTGATTATTATGCTTTTGGAATATATGGTTGCTTTTTTTGCCTTTTAAAGTATTATTCCTTGGGTTAACTATTGGAACTGCTTCTACTTTATGCTTTAGAATATTTTCAGAAAAAGCTCTTTGAGAAAAGTAGTGGTGGAGAGATGAGGTTAATATGGATCTAGGAGGTTGAATACATAGAAACACATGCGCTGGATGGATTAAACGTGATTACAATGTAAAAGCCAGGAGAATCGGTAAAATATGGTTTGGACACATTTAGAAATGGACATTTTATTTTTATCAAGAATAGTGATGATGGGAATACTAAAAGAACTGTTGTACCCAAAATAAAATTAAATTTCTGGCTTGCATGTATAACATTTCTAGTCTTTCTTGTATGTTTTGATTTCTAAATATTGATATCAGTTCTGGATTTTTGTTATTTGATAAGTTCTGCGTTATAGATTTTCGCCTCTTCTTATTTGGTTACTCTATTTGCAGATCACGTACCGCTGTTGCTCCTTTGGAACGATTGAAAATTCTGCTTCAGGTGGATCTTCTGTGTAAATGATATACTTTAGTATTTTGTCTTCACTTGCTTTATGTTTAACATAGTGAATTCATTGCCTAGTATTTATCTTAAAATAAATTTGATTATGTCATCTCTAAGTAGAGTGTTGTTAAAGATTTAGGTACATCCAGAAATGATGGCACTCTTTGCCTTAGGTATTGCTATATTTAGCTGTCAAAGTTATGGCAAGTGGACAGTGGACTAAATAACACACCTTCTAGAAAAGAAAAAAAAAGAGAGCAAGAACTGGTAACAGGCAAAGAATAAGGATAATAATGAATAATGGACAGCATTAGAGCTATATGATCATATGCAAGGTAAGAACCTTGTACATGAAACATGTAGGAAAAAATAAATAAATTATTTAGCTGTATGCTTTAGCTTGCGTATGACTGAGTTACATAAGCTAAAGAGTTCACACCAGAGAAAAAACACTAGTATGTGTGGTTCCTCTGCTCTTTTTCTAGTTAGCAAAATCTGTGCCATTAGAGAGTTAACACTTTTGGATCTATGTGATGAACGTGCTCTATTGGCACAAACCATGCAGTTATCCTTTTTGTTACTTCATCACTTACTACAACGTCTTTTTCCAAAGGCATCACGCAAACAGAACTTGAGAATATAGATAATTAAGACTGGGTAATCTGAATTAAAAGTTTATTGCATCTGTAGTTATGCCTTATATCTAAATGGATATGCTTAACTAGGCTTTGTGATCTGTTCACTGTTGTTTCGACAACAAGTTACAACACTAAACACTTAATTGGTAATATAGCCAAACAAAAGCTATACGGTGATGAATCTGGTTTTTATGCCGAATTTTCAATCTTCGCAACTCTACATGAGAAATCTAATCCGAGCACGTAGCCTTTGTTTGCAATTTTAATGTAAAACAAATTTAATTTTTGTCACCTTACCCTCAACCTGTTATGTATGAGTAGACATGCTAATACTTAACTTTATTGATTTGTACAGGTCCAAAATCCGCATGCCATCAAATATAGCGGAACTATCCAGGGACTGAAATATATATGGAGAACAGAGGGTCTCCGTGGAATGTTTAAAGGAAATGGTACCAATTGTGCTCGCATTGTCCCAAACTCTGCTGTCAAGTTCTTTAGCTATGAAGAGGCTTCCAAGTAAGCTACTTGCTTTTCTTTTGGTTTAAATTAACATGTAACGCCTTTTCTAGTTTATATTAGTGCTATACTCCTTGTGTCTGAATTTACCTTTCTGAGCATGCAGTATATTAAGATATGTGATTTAACATTCTATCTTTTTTACACCAACAGGGGAATTCTGTGGCTCTACCGGCAGCAACCGGGAAATGGTATGTCAAGGCATTCTTATCTTATTTTGTGAAATCAAACTACTCAATAGCCGATGTGTAAACATGTCACATAAAGACAGTGTTTAAGTAAAAGAGTAATTAAAAGCAAATTGCAAGATAAATATTCCACAAAAGAATGTAGTTCATAAACTTTTTGCGGATTGATGGGTAATTTGGTATAAAGACAGCTTTTTGCTAGTTCTATTAAAACCCATGTATATTTTGGCTATTTTGATCGGTTTCCTTCTTTAAAAACTTATATCTACACACATCTCGGTAATATCGACCATGAGAAGCGATTTTTATGATGATTGCAGCAATAATGTTTTGTCTTTTATTTCAGAGGATGCTGAACTGACCCCTCTCTTACGCCTCGGAGCTGGTGCTTGTGCTGGAATAATCGCCATGTCAGCTACCTATCCGATGGATCTGGTTCGAGGTCGGATCACTGTCCAGGTATATTTTATAATTTCCAATACTGTGTTATAGCTCAGTGGTTTTGCAAGTTCTTCTATGTAATATGTTGTAGGCTGTAGACTTATTAAGTAAATTGTTCATTTCGCAGACTGAGAAATCGGGCAGTCAGTATAGAGGAATTGCACATGCTCTTAGGACAGTACTCCGTGAAGAAGGCCCACGTGCATTGTACAAAGGATGGCTTCCCTCCGTCATTGGTGTGGTAAGTTAAGATTAAGATAAATATTACTATTGATAGTAGCCATGTGTTCCTGATTACCTTTGCATGCTATAAGTAGGATTTAGGATTCAACATGTTCATACTTATACAAATCACTAAATTGGAGCCGAATGTCCCAACCTATCTTTAGATGTGCATTGACCTTCCTGAAAATATTGAGGGGGTGTTTGGTTATGCATTTTGGAACTCACCATCTGATTATCGGGACACAATAAATATATTCGGTGTTTGGATTAGCATTTGTTTACCCATTTTTTTTTTACCAAAGTGAAATAGAATGACATTGTTTACCCATATTTGTAGACCTGATTCGAGACACTTTTACTCCTATTTAACTAAACGTCCCTCTTTTCTCACAACAATGTTCTTTTGGTTTCGTTATCTTTTTATTTTCTAAAAACTTAGAGCCGTCAAACACCTAAAACATTTGAGTATTACATCTTCAAACACCCAAAACACGCTTCTAAACACCCCCTTTGATATGTGAAGGTTGTAGTTATACAATGTGAACTACAAATTCCATCTGTTGAGATGTGATTTCGTTTAGTTCAAATAATTTACTGTGTCAAGATATCAAATAATTTAGTATTTACCACATCATGTTTGTTTCTAGGTGCCCTACGTGGGGCTCAATTTTGCGGTATACGAATCTCTAAAAGACTGGTTGATTAAATCAAGACCATTTGGACTGGTTGAAGACACAGAGTTGAGTGTGATAACAAAGCTTGCATGTGGGGCTGCAGCTGGAACCGTTGGCCAAACAGTTGCTTATCCTCTTGATGTCATACGCCGAAGAATGCAAATGGTTGGATGGAAAGATGCTGGTTCGGTTGTTAAAGGGGAGGGAAAGTCGGCAATGGAATACACAGGAATGGTTGATGCATTCAGGAAAACAGTTCGTCATGAGGGTTTTGGCGCTTTATACAAGGGTTTGGTCCCCAACTCCGTCAAGGTCAGTATACAAGTAAAATTTACAATCTTGTTGAACAAAATCAATACCATCAGTTTCTTATGCAAATTTATTTCGATAGGTCGTTCCATCAATAGCCATAGCCTTTGTGTCGTACGAGGTTATCAAGGACATCCTCAAGGTAGATATGAGGATATCTGATTAAAACAAAGCATCATATTATGCTCAACATTCATGTTAGCTTCCATGCCAAAGGGAAAGGAGGAGGTAAAAGCTACCCAGTACAAAGTTGAGTTCTTAAATCTCTTTCGGTTTTGGATAACAAAGAGATAGGGAACTAGCCCATGTTGATATAGTTGAGTCGACCCCTTTACCCATAGCATGATTTTTCAGCACTTGTAGCTCAGATTTATTTATGGTGTTTGTCATTCGTATGTATGAACAAAATAAGGAAATGGTCAGAGAGAGGCCGGCTTGATAAACATGGAACGACACTATTGTTTGATTAGCATTATTAACATATAATAGAGCTTATGGAGTTTTATGTTGGTTATTAATTTGTTTTGCCCATTTCGTTGATATCATTTCATTAAGCTATGGGAGGTTTGTTATCTGTTGTAGATTGAATTATAAACCGGTTGCTTGTCAAAACGTACCTAAAAATCTGGTTCCAATTGTTCACCTGAGACGGTGTTTTGATGTTTCTTACTCTAATTAAGTTTAGAGAAAGCCGTGTAGGTTGTTACAAAAAAAAATCATTTCATATTTACCACAAAATCATTTCATATTTACCAGAATTCACCACTTATACTACTTGCAACTACATTTCCTACTAGAGACTTCACCTGCATGGCAGAATGCAGCCACCACCTCACACTTTGTCAAACAACAAAAACATAGAAGGCATCATTGCAAGTAAATGATCCATACTGTAAGCTAATATTATACTGATTACTGAACTAGAAACTGCAACCCTCCTCACAGTCTAGAACAATACAATATAGAAACATACATCATCACCAAAACAGACTATATCAATATGTTTTTCCATCCATCCTCCTTTGATAATGCAAGGCTAGAACCAAGAAGTTTCATCTTTCATGACTCTCTATTCCTAGCCTCTTGCACTATCCTACTAGCCCATACTACCCTTCACACACTGGAAACCTACCTTCTGAAAAAGGTTATTTACCCAGAATTAGAGTATTTCCTAGATCAGTCACTATTACCTTTACCATGGCCTGTAGAAACTAAAGTAGGAAAACACTCAAACTGGGCTGCAAACATTCAATTTAATAAGGCCATCAGCTGTGTATTGGGCTAAAAAATACTCAAATCTTCAAATGATCACAAGAAGTGAGTATTTGGTAAATACCATATAGTGTAGATTTTCTTGAACCTCAACATCTGCTATGAAACTATCTATAAAAGAATCAGGATTTCTTTTAGTAGATATGCTTTTTGCATAACCCAGAACTCGTCATATTATCAACCACAATCAGCAGGAAACTACATTATGCTTTAGAACTCTTTTAGCATAGGGAGTAACCATAAATCTTGTTGCTGTCTCATCTAAACCCACAAACAAGATATGACCACTCCAAATGCTAGAAAGAGCTACAAGCAATGTACTAGCCATCTGTTATATCCCAAAATTCAGCCTGTCCATTCATAAGTTCACATAAACCTTAACCCAAACACTACTTTATTCACTGGCAGTCTTATTACTTATTAAGTCTTTTGAATTTGATCTCCCATATCTCTTCCACTTGGCATACAACTTTGGAATCTTTCACATAGATGCTTATCAATCTCATTTTGATGGTGTCAACAATCACTTTGCACTCTACTTTCATTTTTAAACAGTCTTGTATTTCTTTCATAAATTTACCATTTCCTATATAACAACATGCCAAACATCTGGTAGCTGTTTTGCGTTCATCCACCTCTGTACTTCTTTCCGAACAAGCTTTGAATACTCACACTCAAAGAAGAAATGTCTATGTGAATCCTGAGTAGTTTTGCACAAGGAGCATTTCATGTCAACATTTGTGTTCCATTTCATTAACCTTTCTTTTGTGTTCCACCTTTCCTGAATTGCCACCCACACGATGAAAACATGTCTGGGAATGCATTTTGAGAACCAAACAAGGGAGGACCATTCTATCTTTGTTTCCATATCACATAGGTCTTCCATCACATTTTTCACCGAAAACTTTACCAATTTACCATTTGACTTCCTCCATCTTATCTTATCTTTAACAGTACTATTGATATTAGGAACTGGGATGCTTGCAAGTTGCAACTATAGGGTATACTCCGTTATTCATTCTTGATAAACCTTACATTTATACAAATCGTCCTACTACATGCACTACACCAATTTTGCTACCTAAGCAGATTAATAAACGAACACCGAGTCACTTGTTGACTCGTAATCGAGATCTTTTTAGAAGTTTATGGTATGCAAGTTTATTTAAATAACTGGTTGCAGTTTATCAAACTTTAATTTTCACATAAGCAAGATTATCAGCTCATAATTTGTAAGAGCCTTACTGATACGAGTTAAGTTTGTTCTAGTTAAATATGGGCCAAAAAGAATCAACGTTGCAACCACTAGACAGAAACGTTTATATATTATTAATAACATAGAAGTACCAACAAATCAGAGTGGCGCAGCGGAAGCGTGGTGGGCCCATAACCCACAGGTCCCAGGATCGAAACCTGGCTCTGATATTTAAAGAGTGGCTTCCGTAACCTTTTTTTTTTTTCTTTTTTCACTTTAATTCAAAATTTACACAAATGGTCCTTACAAAACTGAGCAGTGTTAAATATATCCACTCATAAGTTTTTTTTTTTTTTTTTTTTTTTTTAATTTAGTCTTAGCTCCTCCCAGTATTTTTCTTGCGGCACCCAGAAAGTATCACATTTAAAGTTAATTAAATTTTAGGTACTCATCTCCGAAGTCAAAAATAACTTAACTGTGAGAGAACTGCGAAAACCTCTTGCTATTTTACTTGTTCCTTTTGTTAATCGAACAATTAGCAATTGGGTAGACGAAGCTGCTACAACTCGCGAATGATTATGTTCTTGGATAAATGTGAGAATCTTCTGATAATTTGCTCAACTTTTTAGTGCAGAAGCTGGCTTGCATCATTGCATGAAGGGCTTGTTTCTCATTTAAAAATTTGAACCAGCTTTCTTGACATTCTGACTTTGTTCAAGTACCTTTATTATAACTGCACTTACCCCCAAACAGTAACAAAATGAAATTTAGAAGCATGCTACAACTCGCGAATGATTATGTTCTCGGATAAATGTGAGAATCTTCTGATAATTTGCTCAACTTTTTAGTGCTGAAGCTGGCTTGCATCATTGCATGAAGGGCTTGTTTCTCATTTTTCTTGACATTCTGACTTTGTTCAAGTACCTTTATTATAACTGCACTTACCCCCAAACAGTAACAAAATGAAATTTAGAAGCATGCTTGCAGTTTGCTATAACTTCCTTAACAACTTTGATGCAATACATGTTATTGTACTACTATTATGACTTTTCAAGCTCAAGATTTTCACAAAATCCACATCCAAACACCCAGAATCTTGCTTTTCTTTCAGAACATATGCAAAAGTAGCAATACATCGAAAAGCCTAAAACTGTAAACAATGACAATACGAAGAAAAAAATTGAACCAAACAAAGACCTTAAATTAAGGTAAATCTCCTATACACAATCAACTACTCCAATTTGGTTTTATGCCGAAACAAACAACTTAACCAACACTCCAAACAATCAAAAACCTCTTGCTCAAAAAAGCAGTACACGCATATGGTAACGATTACTTCTCGACAGGGGCATAAAAACTCTGATAGCTTGTAGACATGCATGTATTTATGCATCCATTTAGCTCACTGTTTGCCTCCGTGCACCTGTGGTTCTCTTCAATAGTATCTCCTGAAGATCATCATGACGGCCACGTTGATAATCAGCCCATATGCATAGCTGCTTTATAGCCTCTCGTTTATCCTCGCTAAGATCCAATATCCCTGCATCTTTTAAATGAATCACGCTTTCTAGTTCTTTAATCTTCTCATCTTTATTAACAATTCCGGCCTTCATATCCTCCAATGACTTCATCAGTGTCTCATTCTCACCTGCAGAAACTTCTAGTTTCATCGCCATTTCTTCGACTTTTTGCGTCATGTCCTCTTTCATTTTCTTAACCTGAACCCGTGCAGCTTGGACTTCATTAGTGATTTCATAAACCCGTGTTGTAACATGCCCATAATCTTCTTCAAACTTTACAATGAGCGAGTCAGTGCCTGATAAGATCTCGTTGACGTTTTCTTGGACTTCTCGTTTTATGGCGGCGATTGTTTGAGTCAAAGTTGCGTTTTTTTCCATTAAAGATTTATTTTCTTGATGCAGCTTCTCTTCTTTAGTTGCGTGCTCGTTTTCAGTCCCGTTTAGCACTTGTTCTGTTACACGAAGCTTCTGGTTTGCTAACCGGATTTTTACTTCAAGGTTGCGGATCATTTCAGTCAGTGTGTTGAGTTCATCTCCTTTGATTTCGAGATCACTTCTGAGGTCTTCAATAGTTTCTTCTAGTTGATTAACAATCTGATCTTTTGACTCCAACGTTTCTTTAAGCTTCAATTCCAAATCTTTGATCTTAGACTCACGGGATTTATGTTCTTCCACTAATCTTTCTTGATCCTGGTTCTTGTTTGCCACTTCTTCTGTTAAAGACTCTATTTTTATCAAATAGTCTGAAATTTCAAGACCAAGTTTTTCTACCTGATTATCGGATTCTTGTTTTTGAGTACTCATAGATTCTAGTTCCACTTGCATATTGTTGATCTTTTCTGTCAGATGGTCGATTTGAGATCGTGATTCTATATCTTTGTCCTCTAATTTCTTCTGGAGGGCGAATATTTCATCTTCTTTCTGCTTTTCAATTTCTGATTTCTGAAATCTTAAAGACTCGAGTTCTTCTTCAATACTCTTTGTCCTATTTTCTGCCTCGTTCTTGAACGAATCGTGCATTTCCTTTTGCCTTACAAGCTCGGTTTCCTTTTCAGTCAGCTTTTCTCTTAACAGGCCACATTCGACTGATAAAGACTCATTCTTTGACTCACTAGTTTCTACTTTTTGAATCAGATTCGACACCTCGTCTTCTGCTGTTTTCAGTTTCTCATTCATTTTCAATAACTCGCCTTTTACGTCTTCTAATTCAGACAAAAGCCTTGAATTTTCTTCTTGAAGTCTATCAGTTTGCAGTTTCGACTCATTTAACATTTTTTCTGTTTCTTGTACTTGTGAATTTAATGCTTCTTTTTCTTCTGTTTCAACTGCCAATCTTCTCTTTAACTCCTCAACCTCAGTGTCTGTTACCGTTTGAATCTTTGACTTTCCGTTTTTTCTTCCATTTTTCTTTGAAGAATCATCAGAATCTGAATCTGAACTGGAGGATGAAGAAGAGTTGTTTTTTTTCTTTGAATAGACTTTCTCCTTTAGCTTGCCAGTGATTTGATCGTAGCGAACAAAGATTGATTGGTAACGGTTGTGGAATTCCTCGATTAATCCAATAAGTTTGCTTTTGTCTTGTTGATCTTCATCTTTGAGAAGCTCCAAAATCTGGTTATAGTTGTCTTCCGTTTCTGCATACGACAGATGCAACTTTTAATCCATGATCTAAAACTTAATTCGATGTTCATTGACAAGTTTTGTTTATGTTAAGCATGAATAATAATTCTACAAAAGACAAACAATTTCATTTTAGGGGAATAAAATTTGAGTATATAAACAGTAACCCTTAGATGATCAAACTCAGCATCAATTTCTCATTAGACATTAATACGTTTTGAGCTTATGATATGATCTAGACGTCTCATGGGGTAGAACAGAAATATGTAACAAAATGTTATTCATACCTGTCGATTTTGCCTAGTAACAAATACAAAGCTAAAAATGATCATTTAATCCAACATAAAGTAAATAGCATATGCAACTAGTAGCAATAACAAGTAAACCGAAACGAAAAGAGTGTTCACCAAAGTATGTACCTATATTACTCCCTTTAAGTTCCTCATCTCTGTCCGGATCAACAAGACTTCCAACTATCGACTTCAATCTATTTCTAAACCGACCCTTTGCCATTTCTTTATTCAACGTTTCACAAACTGCTCAGCTAATCATGAACCATCTTCAACACAATCAACTTTGACCCTAAAAAAACACAACAAAAGACACTTTCAGATATCATAAAAAGATGTACACTTGACCAACATACATTAATTGTAAGAAAAAAACCATGTACCATGTAAGTATGTAACTATCTTGACTGATGATCATATGTTCTAATAACTTTTAGTAGCAATAAAACATGATGGTATGAAATGTTTTTTTGCTAAAAAATTTTGAAAAGACAATGAAAGTACTTTTTAAAAAAAAAGGGGTCACTTGCTTTTTAAAACAATAATGTCAAACAACACATAACACATTTATGTGGTGCCTATACCAAGCAAGTCCACGTTCTATACCATGTAACAGATGACCCATTTTTTAAAATTTATAAAGGGACAGCTAAGATATCAATGTGATGAACTGTTTTTTTTTACTAGTATTAAATTAAAGAGTGACGTTTTCTTTTTAAATATTGATTATGTAGTCAATTAATTAAGATTAATAAAAAATCAAAAATTACTAGAAAGAACCTGAAATAATCAGGCTGAAAAAGGTCTATTATCATTATTATAGAAACATGTTAAAAATAAAATCTCAGATATCAAATTTATCATCATGATTCTTAATGATCTTGAATATCAATAATATGTGATTTTGGAAACTGTCTGAAAACTAATAAAAGTAATTATGATGAATTCATACCAATACACAAATCAGGGACGAAAGTAGGACTACTTCATGTAGCTTATAAAAATAATCTCTTTTTATAATCTTTTGAAGCAACAACACCAGCACCAGCATTAGCACAAGTTTGTTTTGGCTTATATAGTCGGCTCATGGCTTATTTGGGTTTCGGCTTATGTTTCATAAGCTCATTTTTTTGTGGCTTATTTTGAGATTTTGAATTTTCTGGCTTATATAAGCTTATCATGTCATGATAAGTTTATATAATGTCACGAGTTTCAAAATAAGCCACAAAAAGTGAGCTTATAAAAACATAAGCCGAAAACCAAATAAGCCATAAGCCGGCTATATAAGTCAAAACAAACAACCTCTAAAAATCATCAGGTGTGTTTGAAAAAACCAAACAAGACAAGAAACACAATTTTTATAGGCATTTAGAAAAATCTGAGATTTTCTTAAAAAGATGCATTGTTGTACACAAAACTGCTCCGTAATTTATTACTAGTAAAATCACCTTCCTTCAAATTTTCTTCACATGCGTTTATTTTCGAGAGTATCAGTTTATTCCATAAAGATTATTTTTTAAGCTCATCATTTTCCGGTTTTATCTCATAAACTAGAAAAAGATAACAAATAGCTGAACTTAAAAAAAGTTAGGTGGTCAAATAACAAATAATTAGGTGATCAAATAACTACCAAATTTAACTAAACTAAGACTAAAATAGATGATAAATATATTTGAATTACCTGAGAATTGAGCTAGTGATTGATGTTTCTGTAAAGTATCGAATTATAAACAGAATCAAAGTTTATAAAATGAAATGTTTTTTTTTACAGTGTTGGTGTCCACTGCGTGTTTACGTGTTTGTGTGTATTGTCAGAGTCATATAATCCAGAATCTATAATACAGTATATGTTTTTTTATATATCTGGCACATACTTTTTTAAAAAGATTACTAAGACCCCTGTTAGCTGTAAGATTATCATTTTAGTCCACTCTGGTACGTCGGGCCGGTCCAACGAAGCATAATAGTCAGTTGTGCGTAAGACGGAACCGGATTGGACCGGACCGATGTCCGAGTATAAGGATAACGGTTAACCGAGGACCTAACCAAAATATGTTTGGTCTGGTCCAATTAATCTGGTTCGGTTGAGTTTCTTGGTTTGGTTCGGTCTGCTCTCGATTATTGCTAAAGTTCACATTGCATTCTACATACGGAGTCGAAACACAGGTTTTTTAAGTGCTAATGAAAAGTTATACTCAAAGGATGTATTAATCTAATGTGATACTTAAGAACAAGTTTTAGCTTTTTATATAAATTTCGGCGAAATGAAGACGTAAACTACAAGGGACGGATGTGTATGAACCCAAAGAAATGAGGGATTAAAATGAAATGTTTTTGAGATCGAAGTGTGAAGACAAAATAGTTTTGTCTCGTTTCCAGAAAACAAATTTTTTTTTTTTTTTGAACAAAGGAATCATTCCATTTCAAACCTCACAAATGGAGGAAGATACAAACCTCACAAATGGAGGAAGATACAACATAATGAAGTTACAACGGAACCAAACAGGTTCAGCCAAACAAGACAAACACCATAATAGTTGCAACAGCCTACAGCAACACAATTCAAAGGTGGGGGGAATCACCCAAGTGAGCTTTGACTGATACAACCATATAAAGGCGCAGCTTGACAAAAGTACACTAAGTACAAAATACAGGCATCCAAAAAGGAGCCGAACAAAAGCCTAACAGATCTAAAATCAAACCCCTACGCAGCAGCAAGCCGGCAATAACGGACCACAACAGATCTGAGCAGAAGAGGCCGGAAGCCCCTGATCTGAGCAGAATCAGCAATGGTATCAGCGACAACAGCGGCATCGGAGGAGATGGCAGATCTGTGGGCAAACACTTTATTTAAAGAAAGAAAGTACAAAAAGAAACGGTCCCGACGGCCGGCCGTAGCCGACCGCCGGAAAAGGAACAGATTTTATGGAGAAAAGTTTTTTAGTGAGAAGGAGGAGAAAGTTTTAAGAGAGAGAGAGAGTAGTTGTGTCCAGAAAACAAATTAAACCTGCGAAGACTTCAAAGACCGTTTGAGGAATCTTTTTGTTAAAAAACATCTTCCCATCAACTTGAAAATTATTACAAATGAGCCACATTTTAACATTTTCTTGATATTGCAACGTATAAATTTGATAAGTTACAAAAAACAGCATATGAAGACGGAACTCATTTATGATTGAAAGTAATGACTCACCTTTCTACATGCATTTTTAAAAGAATTTCCTCGGGTCTTTATAAAACAGAAGGAAAAACCCGGGTGAAAGCACAAACTAAAGGAGAGAGGAAAAGTCGAGGAAGTTAAACGAAAATGAACTTACTCATAAGTAGTGTCGTCTTTAAGGAAGTGAGTGCTATTGCACAAGGCCATCATTTGACAAAGGTCACAAAATTTCATGCATTTTTCTTATATATACACACAATATGTGGCTTAAGTTAAATTACTTCATACACTACTAATACATATACAAAATTCTTTGTGTTTAATTGGCCTCTGTTTGGTAATGACACAAAGCTATCGAAATCCACGAGATGATCCTGCTCCAAGTGGTGATATAATTAGGGGTGTTAAAAAAATCCGACAAATCGACGAACCGAGCCGATCCGCTCAATCCGAAACCGCAAAAAACCGATAACCAAAGAAACCAAAACCGAGAAAAACCCGCTTATCATGGTTCGGTTTTGGTTTTTACTTTTAGTTATCCGTGGTTACCTGAACCGAACCGCTCATTTCGGGTACCTGCATGTCCGGTTACCTCCTAGTACGATTCGGTTTCGGATAATAAAATGAACTACCCGTCCCTCGATGAATAGTTAAAATCTCTAACCGAACCGAGCCGAACCGCCCCGTGAACACCCCTATATATAATCAATGAAACTAGTATCATACTTGCATAAAATCGTGGCGATAAATAATTGTGTATAATAACTTGTTACTATGGGTGTGTTTGGTAAAAGTAGTAGTAAGCAGTAGCTGTGAGTAGTAGTTGTGAGTAACTGTGAGTAGTAGCCACAACTCACAGTTTTTTAAAAGAACATTAGAAAAATATTGGTGGATTTTGACAAGCAATAACAGTTTTCGATGCTTGTAGTGTATAAGAGAAAAGACAAGGAGTAATGCATTACATTTTTATACGACATATATCGAGTTTGTTAATCCAAGTTTAGCTTTAATTATCAATTTGTCATTTTCGAAAAGCTTGTAAAATGTTATGAAGCTTTTCGGTTTTAAGAAGAAAGTCATTTTGAAAAAATATTTGGGGGCTAAAACAAAAATATAAGTCAAAATATGAGTATCAGTTTTAAAACATAAAAGACATGTACAGTTGTTACCTACTTACCAACCTTGAAAATACTTAATTGTAATTAAAAAGGTTTAAATGACCGTTTTGAGAATAATGATGTTTACTTTAATGCTATCTCTATCGATCCACAAAATCAAGAATTGAATACCTACATGATGAATAGACCATGGTCCATGGGCCATGCAACTAGGACATATTCGCGTCATTTTCACTTATAAATGTTTATCTTAACTTCGAAAAAGAAACAAATTGCAAATCTTGGATACTTCTCTAAAGAAAAAAGTTATCGTATGGCGATGTAAAAAACTGCTACATAAAAGAGGTTAAAAACATTTGATTTTCTATGTCTATATTGTTCTAATTAACATTGTTGGTTATATGTTGCAGAATGAGGATCAAATAAGAAATTCTTAACGTTAAATTTTTTAAAATAAACGTGAAAAATGCATTTCGTTGACAATAGCTATTTTTAATGCATATTCAATGAAATTTGTAAGCTAATTAAAAATTTTGTCATTTATATAATATTTTGCAGATAACATGAATTAGATATTACATTTCTAAAACTTTGATTGCAAATTTATTTCTAATCACCTAAAGAAACACTTTTACGAAAAGAAAAAAATAATACATGAATCAAAGCTTCAAATTGTGTTTTTAATAATCTCTCAAAAATTTCAATTTCTCCAAACAAAGTCTATCTCTTGACTCTTCTATACTATATATAATGATGCATAATATTTTTTTTAACTTAAAATTATTAAATTTGAATAATGTGTAACGCCTATAATATCTTTTACAAAACAAGTTTAAATGACTAGTTTTTACTCATTGTAATTAATTCGGTTTAAACTGGAGTTTTTAAAATACCTTGATTAAACTTTTATCACTTTTCGTTATAACTCATAGACTTTTTTCTTTTCTTTTTTTCTTTTTTTTTTTAAATACCTTGATTAAACTTTTACCATTTTTAAATTAATACTTTAAATATGGTTTAATTATCAAACTTTTATCACTTTTCGTTATAATTCATAGACCTTTTCTTTTCGCAGTAACTACAAATTGAACACGTAAATGTTGCATCAAGGGTCACACCGAAACACAAAATCGCAAGTATAATTATGTCACTATACACTATCACTTTACGCGAATATTCGTCCAAAGTTGCAAATACGTGCATAAGATTTTCTAAAAACTTTCGAAAATTAAGAATCGTGAAATACAATAAACATATGCAAAAACCATTTTGCTAGGCCCACACTCATGTAACGCGGGCTTTATTACCACTACTTTCTGGATGATGGGCTGGGGTCTTTGTGGACCGCAAAGACCTTTTTTCAGTAAATACCAGGTTCGCAAATACTGAAATACGTAGTAATGTTTTAGTCTTTTAGGTAATTCGGTTTTTGTTATTGACCTGGTTTAAAAAAGAACATTACTATATGGGAAGTAATTTGTACACTGTCACAATTGATTGACACACTCAAATTATGAGTGTTTTGACATTAATACCCTCATATTATCTTTACTTATTTTCACCCTGTAAGGATAATTTGAGTGTGTCAATCAGTTTAGACAATTCACATGATCATCAGAACATGATACTTTCAGAAGGACATTAAACAATATATCATTATCCGTGCCAAACGACGTTGTTTTGTCCCCCAAAAAACAACGCGGTTTTTGGATTTTATGTCGTTTTGTTCTATCTCTAGGGGATTAAACTGTCGTCTCAACATTTTCATTCACTTTGTCATCTAACGTCGTTGTTTAACAATTTCGTTTTTTTAATAACCCACCACCAATCTTCACTTCTCCTCTAGATACATAAAACATTGCTGGTCAATAAGGGTTGTTCGAAAAAAGGCACCCGGGGTCAGGGTGTTCCCGCCAATCTACACCTTTTTGTAGAACAAGGGTTGTTCGAAAAAAAACATGTGTTCCTGCAATTCCAACGATAGGAACTGAACATGTAGATTCTCTTTACGCAAAGATATGGTGGTCCATTCACTTCATAATGAACGTAAGTACTTGCAATAGACTTATCAATTGTAATGAAAATGCCAAACGGTGTAAGATATAAAAGATAGTTTGGGTTTTGCTACTTCTTTTCCATGTGTTGTTACAGATATTACGAAAAACTACCGAGGGTTCCTGTCTCCCGCTGTAACAGAAACAGGTGTAGCCGTCAGATTCTTCCACGTAAGTATGATCCTCCACACTTGTTGCATATAACATATGTTAATACTCTATATATTCTAATCCCTTCTAAGCTGTTGCTGCTGTAGGTACAAATGAAAATCAGGAGACAAGTACCAACATTTCACGCCAAACATAAGATCAAAGGCGCCACACATCCCAAGGTTAGTCAAGTTATAACGACATCCTAAATCGGAAAAGGATGCCATCAGCATTACATTTGTTGCTCTTTTTGCCTGTTGAAGATTTATAATTTGTTTGTTTTCTACATTTTTTGCCTATTATGCAGGGCCTCCTTTAGGATACATGAATACCAGAGTCTGTGACCAAGTGTGTCGGCATTGTGGGGCATAGTTTTGGCTCGAAGAAAGGCTAGCAAGTTCTTCTAAAACTACACGACCGGAATACCATAAATATTGTTTAGGGGGACAAGTAGTGTTGCCTGAAAAACATAAGAGCATATAACTAAATGTTTGACATGACGTCATTTGGTGCCAAAATCGATGATTCAATTAATAAAGGAAGAGGCACTTACGTGTTTAAAGTTTCATGGTAAATATACCATTCTATCGGGTCACTTTGTCCGGATGAAGGAGAGCATCCAAGGTTTTTACAATTATACATATATGACATAGACAATAAAGTCATCAATCGTACGCGTCACTTTGAACTTTTGGATAATCATAATGCAATCCGAACAGCAAGAAACAAATGTATGGAAACTGATATTCCAGACTTTAAAGTTAGGTTGTACAATGTTGTCGGTACTCGACAATATGAACCGCCAACGGCCGAATCAATTGGGGCTATAGTATTTGCTGATGGCCATAATACAAAAATTGACTTTGATGTCATCATTGAAAAACATCCAGGCTCTGCTCAAAGGGTGAATAAGCTGCTTCCTTTTTACATGTCTCTAAAATTTTCTTTATTATTTGTTTACGGTCAATAAGGGTATCACTCGCAGATGAAATTGATTGACAGTGATGGTACTTCTTCACGAAAGGATAAAAGGCTAACAATTGTTGGTTTCTTATGGAGAGTTCCCAGTTAGGTGTAGATAATCAATAAGTACTGGATATTACTTGAAATAGTGTTATCACGTTCCAATAAAAACTATTCGACCCTATGCCTGAGTTACACGAATATCTATATGGGATAAGACCAAGTGATGTTCTTGTTTTAGGCACAAATCAAGAAACTGTTTGCTTTCAAGTGTTTATGTTTCATATGTTTTTCCATGCAAATGTGAATCCTATTTATAGGATAGATTTACTCTTTAGTCAATGAAATTATGAGAATTAATCGGCCAATTAATCTCCTCATGATGTTCCTCCATTATAGCCATAGTGGTTACAAGACCAGGTTAATATGGTCTTAATTACGAGATTGTAACTGCCCAGCAGTACTAACTTATTCCAACAATAGTAATTCTACACTGGCGGTATTTAACATTACTACTGGCAATAGTAACTCTGCCCAACAGTATTAACATTACTACTAGCAGTAGTAACTCTGCCGAGAAGTATTAACATTACTACTAGCAATAGTGATGTGCGCAGTAAGGCGTTCAGGGTCGAGAAAACCTCCTTTTCTACGAGCAAGTTTTTCAACCCTCTAAGCAGTGAACATAATCGTTGTAGTGTAGTATGGGGTAAGACTCGGGGATTGATATCGTTCTCTAGGGGAATAGGAATGCTAGCAAGAAATATATGACGAGAAGGTGGGGTTGAGGATGATTCTTTTTTATTTTTTTATGTTTTTTAGAAAGCTAAGGTAAAATTTCGGGGCAATTGGTTGGGGGTGGTACTTCTACCGATTACTCTACTTCTACTAATTACCTAATTACTACAGATAGCTATGTTTAATTGAGGTGTGCTCGTATGATGATTAAAGATGTGTTCACTTAGGTACTATTACTCCATAGTTATCTTTTATTGGTTGGTTGAGTTGTCACGTCCTTTATCTTAACGCATTGTATTCCTAAAAGTCGTAGGGTGTGCGTATCCCCTAGTTCTATGAGGTTATCTCTCGTATATGATTCACTGAATCGACAAACCTAATCTATTTCATCCGTGCACCATATCATCATTAAGCATACTCAAGCATTAAATACAACGATAGCCTAGATGCACTTCTAATCCAATTTCAATTAAGACAAGAAACAACCTAACAACAATCAATAACTAGGTTTCATAGATCTAAGCAAACACACAAGTAATTTAGCTAGACATGATAGACAAGCGAGCATCCACACAATCAATCAAACATGGGGTAGACATAATGATAAATTGGATTAACAAAATTATCTTGATGTGTAAAATAGGGTATGGGACCCTAGAATATTGTTCAAGTCAGACAACAACTGAGTTAGGGTATGCTCTCACCTCTTAAAATACAGAAAAATTGAATTCTATATATAGATTTACAATCGCGACGGCGTCGCCTTTTGCATGCGATGCCGTCAGGTCGCCGTCATTGGGGTTTCTTCTGGGCCAAGTCATCGATGGGACGGCGTCACTGAGAGTTGTGACACCGTCGGTCTTTAGTTGAGACGTCGTCGAATTCTAGACATGGGCCGTCAGGTGAAAACCGTGAGTGGCGCCCATATTTAAAGCGTGGCGCCGTCGAGCTTTATGACCGAGGAATTTCACCGAGCCGTCGCGTGCATATTTTGATCAAGTCTTCATAGAGGAGGATCGCCTGTTGGATGGGACGCCGTCGTTTCTGTGATCGATCTTGAGTGGCTTCGATCTTGACTTTGCCATTTTCTTCATGTTTTGCTCCTTTTCGTCCAAATGTACTTCATTCCAGCATTTTGCTTCCAAAAGACCTAGAAAGTGAAAAGGAACAAAATTAAGCAGTAACGGATATAAAATGTGTCGAAATAGGGCTTAAATGACCCCCTAAAAGCGTACGTTTTAAATCCTTATCAAGTAGTAACTACTTAACCACTATAAGAGTCAGGGTAATTAGGGACTTAATGGGTGTACACTCTGTACTTCCAAACCCATTTCCATGTATGATCATATCCCTTAATTAAACTAAACTTCCAACAATCCTCCCCAATTTAGTACAATTCTTTTTGCATGAAAATAAACATAAAACAAAACATGTGCATAAATGAAAATATCTTGAAGATTGAATTCCCATCTTAGTACATTACACGCTCAAATACTCAAGAATCAGGGTAATCTAAGAATTGAACCCATCAACCCATTTGAATACATGATGATAACATACACACAAGCTTTCAAACACTTAAACGCTCCTGACATTAAATAAGCCATGTGTTCATATCTAATTCATAAATGTTGTAAGAGCTAAAAATCCAAAGCTCCCTTAAGCCGCAATACTTCAACATTTACATAGGTGGTTCCTCTTTATTCATGCTCCTACTTAGCACATTTTCGAAGAAATTAACCATTAAGAAGTAAAGACTTCATCATCCTTTTCAGCAGGTCCTGAGCACAACCTTGGGATGATTGTAAAACATGTGCTCCATTCCACTAAATGTTCAGCTTTCCACATTGAACTCAACTCCCAAGTTTCCTCAAGAGGGAGTTAAGTGTCTTAGCATTCAGTGATTAAGTTGGACTTTAAACCCATCCCTTTAGCAAACTTTAAAATCAAGTCTCTAGCCAAACTCTTTGTCAAGTGATCAGCTAAATTTTGTTGAGATCTAACAAACTATATAGATACCACCCCATTCATGATCAACTAGATTTTTCACTACTAATGTGAAAAAAGGGTGAAATTTGATAACACATAGATGTTATCTCCCTGCAGTTCGAGGTTAGTTCACAGTTGTTCATAGTTTAGTTATCATCCTATGAGGATAAACATACATAATACATCATTGTTTTAACATATTGTACCAATCGTTCATACAAACCTCTCACTCTGTCCAACTTCTTGTTCATCTTCGTAATGTACCTACCAATACATTTGAACATCCCTCTTGTTTGTTTGAACTCTGCTGATTGGTTCTCCAACTCGGAAAGTTGTTGTAGATACTCAAGTGGAGGAAGCCTAGAGTTCGGAAGACCATCATCTTCGCTCATTGAGGATGATGAAGAAGAGGGAGGTTGAGTACGTTTTCTTTGAGTCTTTGCAACCCTTTTATCACTTAGAGGGACAAAGATGTGATCAACGAGAGAGTAGTCCAGACATATCCCTTTAGGATTTGGTGGAATTGGTGCAAAGGCCCTATAGAAACGGGTAAGAAGCATCCCGTAAGGAAGTGCGGTGGTTCCTAGCAAGGGTATACCCGCCATCCTCTTGGCAATGTAGTAGGCTAGATTGAATGGTTGGCAGGTTGACAAACTATAAAGCATCTAACAAAGGCAGGAATTGATGTGATCCCGATTACCTATAGTGCACAAGACATTTGCTATTAGAATTTCTTCCCACTTTTTGAATTGTGGCTTAAGGTCATTGAGCTCCATGCCAAAGGGATCCTTGTTGATTTCATTACCCGTACGGGTTGTCCTAGTGGTTTGAGTTCTAGGTAGAAAACGATGTTCTCGGATTATTTCCTTTGCAACTAGAGGAGTGTCGTATGGAGGCATACGATCAACAATTGAATCAAGGATTGAAAGAGACCACTTATCTGTGTAAAGGCATGTACCTTCACATGGAATGCCTAGGACTTCTGCAAAATTACTGAGAGGAATGTTGAGGTGATATTGGTTGATTTTGAAGCGAAGTGACAAAAGGCCATGATCATTGGTTACAAGCATTACACTAGCATAGAACTCTAGAACGAACCTAGGACAAATTTGTTCGTTTATGTCTAGGAGACCATCAAAGTGGATGGTGGCAAGTTCTTCATGACTGTTTGTGCCTTCAAGGAAGGATGGGTCAATGGTTCTACCCTCATGTAAATATTTTTTTTCTAGTGCCTTAAAGCTTTTCACTTCTTTCTTATAGAGACCCTTAGTTTTGTGGTGTTTGAGAATCTAGTTGGGAGTATCTTTATGATCATAGAAGGTTGCGGGAGGCATGTTTGATCCTAGATACAATATTCACATTTTAGTTGAAACGAAATAGAATTTCGATATTGTGTTCTAGTGTGTGTTTATATGAAAACAACGTGGAGGTGCGATTATCTCGACTCCTTTTAATGCATAAAAAGAAATTCTTTAGTAGTTAGTAACAAAATGGGAGATAACCCAAACGCTCTTAATTCAATGTAGCTTCAATTGAATGTACCCGAGAATACATATTAATTATGTACTTTCTTTAGCATTCAAGAGACATCATGCAAGTGATGAAATAACGTTTTTATTTGTATGAACAATGAGAAATTGTTTGTCCTGAAGTGAGAAGTTTTTCATAAATTTGACATGGGGTTTTTAGCTAATTATGATAATGTCTTATGAGATGTAATTCCTAACTAATGGAAACATGATTAGTTAAGTAATGTAACAAATGTACTTCATGATTTGTCTAAGAAGAACACATAATCCTCATGTTTGGTTTTGTGCATAAATTAGAAGCCCTAGACTCAGAATCAAGAAAAGGAAAGTAGTAAGGAGACTTACAATGTTGATTAAAGCTGAGATTGGTTGAAGAGAATACCTCAATTTTGAGTTAGGTGTATTTTTGGATGAGTTTGAGCCGTTTGTGAGTTATGAGATAAGAAGTATTTGTTAAATATTTTTAAAAACTGTTCCAGGGAACCATGGACTGGACGGAACCAAAACAAGGGTTCCGTCCTTGTTGTCGTTTGGCTCCATGGAACCAGATTGACTTTGGTCAATTTTTGTTGTGTTTGGTTAAATTAAGGTTTGGGTTAAGGTTTCAACTATAGGTTTGGTTCCATTAGTCCTAATCCAAGTCTAAGAAGATTAAATGGTTCTCGTTTAAGAGGTTTTGTTAGGATGTCAACAATGTTGTCTTCGGAGGATACTTTCTCGATTGAGATGTTTCCTTTTTGAACATTGTCACGAATGAAGTGATGACGAATTTCAATATGTTTGGTTTGAGCATGTTGGACTGGATTTTTGTTGAGATCAATAGCTCCTTTGTTGTCACAAAGGATAAAGATGTCGTTGAGTAGAATTTCATAGGCCACGAGAGCTTGCTTCATCCAAAGAGCTTGTTGACATGCTTTTCCGGCTGATACGTACTCGGCTTCGGTTGTTGAAATAGCGAGGGCTATTTGTTTTTTTAGAGAACCATGAGGCAAGACATTGTCCAACAAAAATACAAATACCACTTGTTCTTTTTCTATCGACATAGTCACCGGCATGGTCCGATTGCGTATAACGCGTTCGGGGTCAAAGGAACTTCCTTTTCGTCGAGCAAGTTTTTCAACACCCTAGGCGATGAACCTAATCGTTGTAGTGTAGTATTGGGTAAGCCTCGGGTATTGATATCGTTCTCTAGGGAATAGGAATGCTAGTGAGAGAGTGTACTACGCTAAGGTTTGAGGTTGAGGAAGATTATTTTTATCTTTTATATTTTTTAGAAAGCTAAGGGTAAAATCTCGGGGTTTGGATTTGGGGTTTGGTACTTCTACCGATTACTCTACTTATCTAATTATCTAAACTAAGGGTAGTCTATGTCTATTGATGTGTGCTCGTATGATGATTAAAATGTGTCTACCTAGATACTATTACTCCTAGTTATCTTTTATTGGTGGTTGAATTGTCACGTCCTTATTCTTAACGCGTTGTGTTTTCTAAGGTCGTAGGGTATGCTTTTATCCCTAACTCTTTGAGACTACCTTAAGGTTATTGCCTACGAAATCTCTAGGATTCATAAACTAACTCTAAGGTTATCTTTGGATGTTTAGCCTACAATTCCGCTAAGTGATTATAAACTAAGGTTCACAAAGATTACTCAAGCATTAAAAACACAACGATGGCCTATTGCACTCCTAAGCCAATTACAATTAAGATAAGAGACAACCAATCAATAATTAATAACTAGGTTTCATAGATCTAAGCAAACACACAAGAAATTTAGCCGGACATGTTAAACATGCAAGCATACACACATACAATCGAAGACATAATGAAATCAATGAAGTAAATTACTTATCTTGATGTAAAATAGGGTATGAGAACCCTAAGATACTGTCCAAACCGGACCAAAATCGTTTTAGGTTTTTACTCCACAAGTCTACCTCTTAAAATTCTGAAAATTCGATTTCTATATATAATTTTACAATTGCGACGGCGTCACCTTATAGTTGGGACGCCGTCAGATCGCCGTCATTAGGGTTTCGTCTTGGCCAAGTCATCATTGGGACGGCGTCACGTTGTGGTTGTGACGCCGTCAGTCTTCAGATGAGTGACGTCGTCGAATCGGATCTAGGCCGTCGAGAAGAAAAGTCTTCGTGACGCCTTTACTCTTCAAAGCTGGCGTCGTCGGTGTAAAATAGCAAAAGTCGCTCTTGAGTCGTCACAAATTTAATTACGTAGAGAGGGACGTCGCCCTCTGTTTGGGACGCCGTCAGGTGTAATTCCAGCAACTTGAGTGTCTTGATCTTGACTTAGCCATTTTCTTCATATATTCACTCCTTTTCGTCCAAAAATGCATCATTCCAGCATTTTGCTTCCAAGAGACCTAAAAAGTGAAAAGGAACGAAATTAAGCAGTAACGGATATAAAAGTGGGCGATTAAGGGCTTAAATGACCCCTTAAAAGTGTACGTTTTAAATCCTTATCAAATATCCCTACACTTGGTATTTGCTTGTCCTCAAGCAAATGTGCTTTTGGCCAATCAATTTATAAGTTAGGGGCATAAAGCATTGGTTTAACATAATTCACAACAAGTAAAAGCACCGCAATAGTCATAACAAGCACGGAAATTATATACTAGCACCTCACAAGTGGTGTTTGGATTCTCTCATCTCTCGGGTGTATATGAAATATAGTAAATGGAAATGGAAGATAAACACTCATTAACCGGTCATAGTACATAGATTACCATAGGCTTGAGACTAGATCAAACCTCCACCGCTTTGGCGTAAGCACCTAGGAACAACTATCTAAGAGGTCTTTTAAAGGGTTGTAACGTTAGGCTTACGGTAGGAAACAAAGGGTTTGGTTGGATAGGCGATTTAGTGGTGGCAAGTCAAAAATCTTATGTTACAAGCATGAAAAGAATGGCGTTGCTAAGCCAAGACTCGACTCACTAAACTCTAGATAACTTTGAAACAAACAAACATAAATATAAAGATAGATGTAGGATGGTAGCCCATATGTTTTTTTTTTTTTTTCATTTTTTTTCGACACTCTTTTTTTTTTTTTTTTTTTTTTTTTTTTTTTTTTTTTTGCATACACTTTTACTCTACCATCCTCTACGATAACATCAAAATATAAAGGATTTATAGGAGCATCCCTACACTTGAGTTTTATTACTCTAACACTAATTTGACCCGAATTGAAAAGATCAAAACACTTGGAGTACATTATTACGTAAATAAAGGGAATTTGAATTTAACGTTCTTTCCGTCACTCCATAAAATTTAACTTTACCCATGAGTCCCAATCATCCCAAAACGTGTACAAAAGATATGACTCGACTTAGCAACCATGCAAGTAACTAGATAATTGAACTAAGGGTTTAGTATGATAACAATAATGCACTAAAGGTGAGTGCATACAAGGTAGGCTAAGGCGATTTGGGTGTACATTTGGGGTGGATTGTAAACAATGCTCTTCATTGATATTCGGAAAACCGAAACATCACGAGAACCGCGAAAAGGATAGGCTCGAGGGGTTAACTAGGGTATCGTGTACTAAAGATGAGTACATCGCAAGGGTGTGGGGAATTACTCAACCGATGTGGAAGAAGTAATTATAATACGGGTATCAAACAAGGGTTATCCTAATGCCTCTTATCATTTAGTTATTCCTAACTACACAAGTGTAGTCTCACTAGCGATCTCGGAATGCATCACAAAACAAGTTCTAGAATCTATTATACTACCGGTACACTCTCGAAGCATTAAAGGTGAATGCTTTAATTCCTATAGATCTAGGTCGAACCTCACATTTTGGGGTGGAATTTGAGTGGTAAAGGGTTTTTGTGCTAGTCATATAACTCCTATCCATTAGACGCTTTATTAAGACTAAAGACCCACCCGTACATGTCATGAAAAATTTTAAATTTGGCGCTAAAATTGCCCTAACAAATATTTCTCATGGTTTATTACACAAATAAAATAGGACAAGACAAATGATCAAGGATAAGCATAGTTTCAAAGTTCCGTTTTATTCTCCTCCTACACTTAAACCGAACATTGTCCCCAATGTTCCCCGAAAGTATCAAAGTTATGATAACGGAAGGTAATTAAAAGAGAAAGAAACTAGTACTCCCCTGATTAGCTCGGTAGGATCCGTGTGAAGTAGTGGTTAAATTCTTTCCAAGAAGAATGTATGCGTGATAAGCTCCATCCAATATTATGTTTCTTCTTCTTGATAAATAAAACCTGCACACTTTAAGAAAATAGACGAAACCTTCGCGTAAAATCGGCGGTAAAACTATATATGACTCTACTAAACTAGGATATAATGCTTGTGGAATGGATGTTTGCATATTTTCTAGAAAATTAAGACCTGAGAATTTCCAAAAATTTATAAGTAGCACAGAAAACGAGAGAAATTTTATAAGTTGTTTCGCTCCTCCCGACGTCGTCGGGTTGTAATCTGACGCCGTCGGTTATCCTGACAAAGAACCGGTCTGCGCGTTTTTTCGGAAAATTCGGAAAAATTACACCTTTAAAATCTAGAAAAGTTCCTGCAAAACATCCATTATGACTCGATACAAGCATTTGACTCTAACAAACACACATATATATCATTTTCAATAATCGTAATTCTCATGTTCACGTTCTTTTAAAAACGTGTGTAATCCTCCCTACACTTATCCTTTTTGTAAAATACCTTTATATGTAATTAAGACGAGGTTAAAGACAAAATAAAGCATTTTCACAAATTCAAACATGAGAACATACAATAATGAAAAGATATATGACACACAAACAAGCAAACAATTAAGCATGGGTTGCCTCCCACGAAGCGCTTTTCTTTATTTATGAGTCTTGTAGCTAGACTCGAAGTCGTGCTCCTACGTACCTATGTAAGTAAGTTTATCCTCAAGAATGTCATAGGGATCAAACTTATCTTTTAAGTTCCTAGTGGTACGCTTAGTCCGGTATGCCTTTTCAAACTTTTCTCCATCGGGGTCATAGATTGTCATCCTAATGTGCCATTCTCCATTTCCATCATTAGGTGGTCTATCCCAATTCCAATTATGCTTAGGCTTCTCACTCTCAACTTTCCACTTATTCATGTTAAGATTAACGGGCAAGGTTCCTAGGAACTCGGTCATCTTCCTAAACACTAAGGCTTCCTCGAGCGGGTTCACTTCCATGTCCCTAGCCAATTCTTGCTCATGGAAAGTTGAATTACTTACAAAGGCCTCTTATAGATAGAAAGGTCGTTGAGGACCTACAAAATCTTTATTAGTCCAAGGTCCATATCTAGATGGTGTTCTATCTAACATGATCTCGTAGGGTATTTCTTCCTCTTTGTAGTAGATATGCTTCTTGACATCATAAAATGACCTAGCATTCCTTTCTCCTACCACTATCTTAGACATCTTACAATCAATTATGGCACTAGCGGTAGCTAAGAATCCTCTTCCTACTAACAATGGGCATGTCGGGTCTTTATTCATGTCTAGCACATGGAAATCCGCCAAAAGAGTCAATTCACCTACGTGTACTACCATGTCTTTTATTATCCCTACCGGATATGCCATACTACCGTCCGCTAGACCTAAGATGGTTTCCGTTGGTTCTATCTTACCTAGGTTAAGGTTTCTATGGAGGGACAACGGAAGAAGATTGATGCTTGATCCTAAGTCGGCTAAAGTGTCGAAAGGTTTGGAATTTCCAAGCCTACACGGAAGAATGAATAGCCCGGGATCATCTATTTTCTTAGGTAACTTATTTTGCACAAATGCGGACCCACGTTCTCCTAATTTAAGTTCTTGCTCATATTTTTCTTTTAATGCATTATAATAAGGCGCATGAGCCAAGACTTCAAGAACCGGTTTTTCTTGGTGGAGTTCCTTGTACTCCTCTTCTAGATTAGGTTTGGGTTCTTGGTTGATGGGTTTCTCAAGAGTTGGTTGGACCAATGGTTCGGGTCCTTGGTACTTCATGAGGGATCGCTTGGAACCCGTGTTGATGGCGTTGACCGAATGAACTTTCGGTGTGAAGGGCATGGATATGCACTCTCCCAAGGTGAGCAAGAACATGAAGTCGATGAAATCGAATTCACTTTTGGGTTCTTTATAGTGTCACTTGGGAGTGCTCCAATTTCCGGTCATTGAAGGCTTTTAAGAGGCGTCGAGCTTGGTTGTCATCTCGCCTTGTCGTTGCTTGAAATCGGCTTCAAGCTTAGTCAATCGAGTTTCTTGAGATGACATGAATCTAGACACCATTGCCTCAAGACTAGTGGAATTCCCGGTATTTGGAGGGTTGGACCTATTGGGTGGACTAGATGAGTTTTGGGGTGGGTTTGAGTTTTGGCTCCACCTAAGGTTAGGGTGATTTCTCCATGAGGGGTTGTAGGAATTTCCTAAGTTGTTTTGTTCGGGCTTGAAAGTGTACCACTTCTCTCCGCTCCGTCGATGCGCGTGGGCGTAGTCCGCAAAAGCTTGTTCGGGGAGTCTTGTGCAATCACGAGTGTCGTGGGGACCACTACATAACTCACAAGGTAGAGTGATTTTGCTCACTTGGTGTGAAGACTTAGGATTTTCGTAGGAGCTCATTAGGAATTTGACTTGATCTTCAAGTTCGAGCATCCTACGATTGGAAGTTTGTGAGTCAATGGGAGGCAAGGAGATTGCCTTGACGGTTTTGGGCAACTCACGGGGGTCATTCCAACTTTCGTTGTCATAGAGGGCAAGGTCCTCTATTGTACCCCACGATTCTTCCGCGGTGAGATCACTAAGTTTGCCACCGGCCGCTTGGTCGATGGATTGCTTAGTTGAGAAGTTGACATGATCGTAAAAGATTTGGACTTGAAGCCAAAGATCGATGCCGTGATGAGGGACTTTATGGAGCAAGTCCTTGAATCGAGTCCATGCCTCGTAGAGAGATTCACCTTGACGTTGTTGGAGCATCAAGATTTCATTCCTAAGTTTGGTAGTTCTCCCGGTGGGAAAAATTGGGCAAGGAAACGAGTGGTGAGATCATCCCAACTTGAGATGGATCCGGCGGGAAGTCGCTCAAGCCAATTACTAGCTTGGTCCCGTAGAGAGAATTGGAAGAGACGCAAGCGCGTGGTCTCCCGTGTGGTAGCATCAAGGTCGATGGAATCAACGATTTTAAGGAAATCCTTGAGATGCTGATTAGGATCTTCGGAACGAAGTCCATGGAATGCACATCCGTTTTGCACCAACCGGATGGTGTCGGATCGCAGGGCCGTAGTTTGAGCTTGATCGGGAGCTCAATAGTGTTCCTATAGCCTTGGTGGCTTGGTCTAGAGTATTCACCAAGAGTACGGCCTCTTGGCGGGTCAATGATTGGTGGATCGATGAGTGGTGGCGGGTTATCACCTTCCATGATGAAAAGTGATGGGATTACTAACAAAGTCACGAAGAAGGGGGATAGACTACGAGGAAGCTAAAAATGAGAAAAATCTTACTTGATAGGAATCAAGCAAGGGAACCTAAATGAGATAGAAATCTAACTAGCTATTCTATTCCCCAGCAGCGTCGCCCAAAACTTGATGCGCGTATAACGCGTTCGGGGTCAAAGGAACTTCCTTTTCGTCGAGCAAGTTTTTCAACACCCTAGGCAGTGAACCTAATCGTTGTAGTGTAGTATTGGGTAAGCCTCGGGTATTGATATCGTTCTCTAGGGGAATAGGAATGCTAGTGAGAGATGTACTACGCTAAGGTTTGAGGTTGAGGAAGATTATTTTTTATCTTTTTATATTTTTTTAGAAAGCTAAGGGTAAAATCTCGGGGTTTGGATTTGGGGGTTGGTACTTCTACCGATTACTCTACTTATCTAATTATCTAAACTAAGGGGTAGTCTATGTCTATTGATGTGTGCTCGTATGATGATTAAAAATGTGTCTACCTAGATACTATTACTCCCTAGTTATCTTTTATTGGTGGTTGAATTGTCACGTCCTTATTCTTAACGCGTTGTGTTTTCTAAGGTCGTAGGGTATGCTTTTATCCCTAACTCTTTGAGACTACCTTAAGGTTATTGCCTACGAAATCTCTAGGATTCATAAACTAACTCTAAGGTTATCTTTGGATGTTTAGTCTACAATTCCGCTAAGTGACTTATAAACTAAGGTTCACAAAGATTACTCAAGCATTAAAACACAACGATGGCCTAGTGCACTCCTAAGCCAATTACAATTAAGATAAGAGACAACCAATCAATAATTAATAACTAGGTTTCATAGATCTAAGCAAACACACAAGAAATTTAGCCGGACATGTTAAACATGCAAGCATACACACATACAATCGAAGACATAATGAAATCAATGAAGTAAATTACTTATCTTGATGTAAAATAGGGTATGAGAACCCTAAGATACTGTCCAAACCGGACCAAAATCGTTTTAGGTTTTTACTCCACAAGTCTACCTCTTAAAATTCTGAAAATTCGATTTCTATATATAATTTTACATTCGCGACGGCGTCACCTTATAGTTGGGACGCCGTCAGATCGCCGTCATTAGGGTTTCGTCTTGGCCAAGTCATCATTGGGACGGCGTCACGTTGTGGTTGTGACGCCGTCAGTCTTCAGTAGTGACGTCGTCGAATCGGATCTAGGCCGTCGAGAGAAGAAAAGTCTTCGTGACGCCCTTACTCTTCAAAGCTTGACGCCGTCGGTGTAAAATAGCAAAAGCTCTTGAGTCGTCACAAATTTAATTACATAGAGAGGACGGCGTCGCCCTGTTGGGACGCCGTCGGTGTAATTCCAAAGACTTGAGTGTCTTGATCTTGACTTAGCCATTTTCTTCATATATTCACTCCTTTTCGTCCAAAATGCATCATTCCAAGATTTTGCTTCCAAGAGACCTAAAAGTGAAAAGGAACGAAATTAAGCGATAACGGATATAAAAGTGGGCGATTAAGGGCTTAAATGACCCCTTAAAAGTGTACGTTTAAATTCATTTAATGGTTCATCTTCCTTATTATTATCATTGTTTTATTGATTTTCAATAAGTTGACTTTCAACTAAGTCATCATCTACCAAAGGTGATGTCTTGGAGGAGGTGGACTTTCAATCAATTACATTTAACGATTCCTCGACTCTCATTGTTTCTTTGTTTAAAAAAACAATATATGCTTTGCTAGTTTGTGAATAATTAAGAAACACACCTTCATAAGACTTTGGGTCGAATTTGGTAATATTTAGTATTTAAAATAAAACATTTACATCCAAACACTCTAAAGTATCCTAAAGTAGGCTTCTTGCCTTTATAAAGTTCATAAGGTGTTTTGTTCAAGAATGGACGTATTAAGAATCTATTTAAAATGTAAGTAGATGTGTTAACATCGTTACACCAAAACTTTTGTGGTATGTTTTGTTCATTAAGCATTGTTCTACTCATTTCTTGAAGAGTCCGATTTTTATGTTCTACTACACCATTAGATTGGGGAGTTCGAGGAGCCGAAAAATTATGTGTTATACCATTAGTATCACAAAAAATTCCAAATTATGTTTCATTATCGAATTCACGACCATGATCCATTCGGATTGATACAATGTTATTACCTAGTTGGTTTTGATTTTTCTTACTAAGTATTTCAAATTGATCAAAAGCTTCATTTTTTGTTTTCAAAAACTTTGCCCAAGTGTATCTTGAATAGTCATCTATTATAACCAAAGGGTAGAAGTTGCCTCCGTAATTTTTTATAGCGGATGGACCAAACAAATCCATATGCAGAAGTTCTAGACACCTAGTTTTTAGCATTATGGTTACTATGAACTTGTTTCCCAATTTTTCAAGCATCACAAAAGTGTTGGTCATATTTCAACTTGGGTTAGTTTCTAACTAGTTCTTTTGATGACAAGGATTGGATTAGTCTCATATTAGCATGACCTAGGCGTCTATGCCAAAGAGTGGAGTTGTCATCTATGGTAGTAAGGCAAAGTTTATCCCTAGATGTTATATCTATTTTCATGACATATATGTTGTTTTTCCTAATTCCGTTTGCTACGGTGATTCCATCTTTTAGGATCTTACTACCATTTTCCTCAAAGAGGACTTTATACTTTTTATCGCATAGTTGGCTAATGCTAAATACGTTAAATCCTAATCTATCAACATGAGCAACATTTTCAATAGTGAGACAGTCATGAGCGATCGTACCTTTGCCAATGATTTTGCTCTTAACATTGCTACCGAAAGTGACATTACCTCCGTCATACTCTTGCTATGTTGAGAAGATACTCCCGTCATATGTCTTGAGCATCTGCTATCTTTTATTTATTCATCTGGTTCCAAGACGACTTTCAAACATACCTATGAAACACAGAACTCAAGCGTTTGGTCCCCAATATCTCATGGGTTCGTTTGGGTTAAACATATTGTTTGCTTGGTTTATGTATGGAAATGATGGATATGGGTTCCATGGCATGTAATTTGTAGTTTGATATGGTCTAGGAAGTTTTGATTCCAACATCATTAAATCCTAATCCATTTTGTTTCACTTTTGTATTCTCATTATTTCATCCGGCATGAAATGCTTCTATCAAAAATTTTGAACTTAGAGTTATGTTTGATAAGCGTTTCTTAAAACCAAGCTCTTGAGATGCACGAAATCAATGAAGATCGGAGGCCAGTATAGAGTCTCCCGGTCGTTATGTCCCAATGAGCTATGCAATGGATCAATCAACGTATAGTGATCGAGAGTTTGAGCGAAAAAGGATTTTGAATTTGATTATAACTACGAAAAATCAAATAAATACAAAGGCTAAAATGCAAATGAGAGGAAATTAAAAGATAAAATCTATTAAATAAACGCTATCACTATAATTAAAATGATGTTTTGTTTTATGATTTTATAAAGCGAATTTAAAAACTACGCGACGTCAAAATAAAAAGTGAAACTAAAGCAATATTAACCCTAAAAATATGAAAATGACATTTTTACAATCCTAATGATAAAAGAAAATTTATGGAAAAAGAAAATTATTTTAAGACTAATTATCTAATTAAAAACTATTTTTAACTATTAATTAATTACCTAAAATACAAGAAAATAGGAAATTAGGCTAGAAAAATAAGATTAAGACTTGGAAAAGTCTAAAATATCAAAATAGACTTTTCAAAACTATTTTTGTATTTTTATGACTATTTATCTATTTTCTAGGAATTTTAAACTATTAAAAACTAATTAAATCACTAAAATTACCAAATATACTATGAAAATATGGAAAATTACTTTTTTACTTTTTATATTTATCTAAACCTAAGAAAATTGAAAAATTATTTTTTGAACCTTTTCTGAATTTTTGTATTAAAAGCTAATTAAAAATGCTTAAAAACTAATTAAAATCAAGAAAAATAGCAAAACAGCTAGGAAAAATCTGAAAATTTCAGGAAAATTCTAAAATAATGTTAAGAAGCTAGGAAAATTGGAAAAACAAGTGGTTGCTTGCAAGAAAATGAATCTGATGAAACAAGTGCTTATTGAAATAAGCACTTGATAAGCAAATGAGCAAATAAGCTACCACACTGAAAGCGAAACTATGGAATACTAAAAGTGACCAAATGAACTAAAATCAACAAGCTATAACCACTGAATAACAAAATACAAGGATTTGAAGATTATGATTTAAGCTAAAAACAGAAATGGTGTCAACTTGCGGTCAATAAATAAGCACCCAAATAAGCTACAAACTAAAACCAATTATCAAGTCCTAAACTAGACCTAAGTAACTATGTTTTGACCAAAACCAAACCTTCAAAAGCTTTTATAAGCTCTGCAAGCCTGCTCAAAGCGAGAAAAACTCGATTAGTCCGAGCTTATGGGCAGGCAACCGAGGCCTAACTTGAGCTTATGCACAAGCTTATCCAAAGCTTGAGCTAAAAACAGATATTAGGTCTTAAAGACCACCTAGTAAACTACTTGTAAACCAAAAATCAAGACCTAAAGAGCTTTAATAAAACATGTGCAATCAATCTGCAATATCTGCACAAATCCAACTTTTTTGACATTTTGACTTTTGAAAACCGATTGGAAAGTTGACTTTGATGAAGTTTTGATCCAATTTAATGACTGATATTGAAGTAAATTGATGAAATGAACACAAGTAAGCTATGTTTAAGGTTTTTAAACACAAAACAAGGATTTGCATATTCCAAAATCCACAACAGATCAAGATTGAGATGGATTATAATTATAACTTTGACTTTTAGTGTTTAGCAGCACAACTTTATGACTCAATTGAGTTTACTTATGCTAAACAAACTTGATCCAACTAAAAGCTAACACTGAATTCAATTACAGGATGGATATGATCGACAAACCAAACACCCTTAATATATTGATTTGCAAATTTAAATGAGATCAAACTTGACTAAGCATACATTATGATCAAACTAGATTAACTACACCTAAACACCTCTGAACTAACAGTTTTAACAACTTAAAACAACAAAAACATATTATGCTAAGAATTTGAATTGACTTACAAGTGTCCAATAGCCACTATGGCTCGCCAACTATGAAACCAAGAACCCAAGATCACTAATCCTATATAAACCACCCAATTACTTCCATTTCAACCCATTTTCCTTTCTCGAATCAAACCATATCACCCCGCTTCATTTGTTCTCCAAATTTGACTTTTGTTGACCAATTGCCCAAGTTGCATGAAATGTACAAATAAGCTTATGCAAAGCTTTGACAAGCTTATTAGAGCTTGTTTAAGCTCAAAATAAACTACTAATGATTTAACATAGGACTTTGAGATGAAAAATTCAACGATGGCATAAAATTTGGAAATGAACATGAACTTGAATTGATACTTAAATTAAGTTGAGATACACTTGAATATCTTTGTTGAGTACAAATTAACTTTAAAACACAAGTGAAAACTAGTTAAGATGCTACAAGCTAAAAAAACGACATATAATTTTAGAAAACTAAGACTAACTAACTTTCTCTTGCTTCCCCTTGTCTCTTTTTATGCTCCAAAGTGCTTGTCTCACCTTTCTGAGGATTTCCCAGCATAATTATCAACCGTTGGATGCTTTAAAATCAATCTTGGCCCTTTGTTGGAATTTGGCGCCAAAACCTGTTTTTGATATCAGGGACAAGAAAGAGGTGCATTTAATGCATTGGTGTGGGTAGGTGAGGTGGGGGAGACAAAGGGTGAGGTAGAGTGGCTATAGGGAGGTTGGTGGTGGTGGTGGGAGCGAGACATAATGTCGGGGATGGCAGGGAAAAGGGGCGGGTTTATATTATTTAAATCACTTGGGTTTGGGTTGTCGGGTTGGGTAAACGGACCGGTAAAGTGAATTGGGCGGGGGTTAAGTTTTGGGCTTGGGTAATAATTAGGGTCCGTTTGGTTTGTAGGATTAATAATACAAGGACCTCTTTTGCAATTTCATAAAACCAAAGGACCAAACATGTAACTTATGAAAAGTAGTCAAAGGGTTGTTTTGCCAAGTTTAATAATCCAAGGGCTAATTTGACATTTTGAAACTCAAGGATTAATTTTGACCATTTTGGATTTTCGGGACTAAATTGTAATTTCTCAAAACTTTTAGATTTTCCACCAAAGGACTAAATATGACAATTTGTGATTTTAAAAGACCTTTGGTGACTTTTCTTTTGAAATTTTGGCTCGGGGACTATTTTGACAATTTTATAAACTTGGGGACTAAAGCGCAATTTTGCAAATTTGATATGTTTTTCATCCGATTTTGATATTTTGCATTTAAAACACATAAAACACGATTTGTGATATTTTGATCATTTTGATGTGTTTCGAGTGTTTTCGAGATGATTTTGCGCTTTATTTTATACAAAATGATGAGTATTTACACACTCATCAATCCCCACATCGAGATATTGCTAGTCCCTAGCAATGATTTGAGAAAACATAATGGATTTTAATCTCTTTACCAAAAGCCATTACTTTTGGAGTAGCCAAATGTTTCGGTTCAAGTAAGAACCATGGTACACCGATAACCATGTGATTTTGAGCAAACCACCGACTTTCAACGGATTTGATTTGTCTTTACCGTGCCGTACCCTTACGGACTAGCCAACTCTTAGATAAATTATCAATATTATCTTTGGTGAGTGATTACCAATTATGGTTTTTCCATCGCCTTTACCACAAGCCATAATCTTGCGGGCTAGCCAACTCTTCACTTTTAAGGATATGGTGAGTTGAATACCATACAATTTTGGGCAAATTGCAAGCCATCAAACGGATTTGAGAAATCTTTACCAAGAGCCGTTTGCTCTGGATTAGCCAATCCTTTTGTCTTACGAGACATGGCGGATGATAACCAAATGAGAAAGTGTAGAACACTTACTCCAAAAAAAAAAAAAATTTTGGCCAAAACGGGGATTAGGCGGTATAATTACATGATAAAATTCGTGAGAATCCCCCACACTTAGAAATGAATATTGCCCTCAATATTCAAAGTACCGCGGTTATGCCGAAACAAAGAACGTGAAAGGAAATACTAAGGCCATTATTTAGAAAGAAGATTTTTTTTTTTTTTTTTTTTTTGGAAATTTTATATACAAAACATGTGGGCAACCCCCACACTAGGGTGGTAGAAAGAGGTAAGAAGACATATGGGTGAGAACCCATATGGCATGCTCTTGTTTTTGATTACCGAGTCGCTAGCTTGACTCGATCCCGCATTCATTTGTTCATGGGGAAAGTAACGTGGAAAACCAATCTCGATCGGACTTTCGTTCACAATGTTAATGAACATATGAACATCGAAAGTTCCACACCGATGAGATATAACCGCGGTATTGTTTAATAGTAGAAACTATAAAGGATGATACGGGGTCAAAGATGGTGTCCTCATTCCGAAAGAGAAAAGGAAAGAGCAACCACACCATCTGTGAAGAATGGAATAAAGACGTACATGAGAATGCATGTCCATTCCTCAACAGAGAGAAGCAAATCACCGGTTTGACATCTTTAAGCTTAAACTTGAAGCTTAGATGGTGATTGTCAAGAAGATGTCCGGAGGAGGGTGGAAATGGTTCTTCAATCAACAAACTTTCCGAAAAAGGATGTCTCCTCCGGATCAAGGTAAGTGTTATCAATTCCGTTGGAATTGACTCATCACTAAGAAATGCATCGACTTCATTCCAAAGTTGTCATCTTCCTCATCGGGAGTGAGAGAAGGAATGGAAGAGTCGGGAATAAGACTAGAAGATGATGGATCATTTTGAGCAATTCATCAATGGGAAGAATGTCTCCCATTGGATCACAAACATCATCATCCAACTCGGATGAAATCGAAGAGAATTTGGTTTCATCCACGAGTTAACAAACTCGATGCGACAAACCGATTCGGAGGTGGGACAAGTGGTGTGCTCTTAGAGCTAGCGGTTTCCACCACTTCCGATGAAGTCTCCGATTCTAGATCATCGTCATCATCAAGAACACTCTTGACTTCCACAGTACGACTTTCAAACCATTTGTTTGAACCGGGGTAACTTTCAAAGCTTTGAGCTCAACACGTTTTGAAAACTCCTCTTAACCGTGAAGTTTGAGAGTGTTGCATTGAATCTTCCGATTTTTGATCAATTGTGGCAACACTCTGTTTGTCTGAGGTTTGGAGTTCGGTTGATATTTAACGTGAGCTCTTCGTTGTCAACCCGTATGGTCAACTCTTCAAAAACACATCAATCGAGCACGACTCGTTCTTAAGAAAGCTCTCCCAAGATGAGGGAACTCTAGGATCCGCATCGAAGTCTACTACAACAAAGTCGGCATGAAAGTGAAACTTTCCCACTTTCATCACGACATCCTCGGCTATCCCAGTGGACGAGTTACAGTGCGATCCGCTAGCTCGAGTGTCATACGAGTGGATGAAAGTTCGGGAAGAGATAGTTTCTTCCATCTTGAGAGTGGCATGAGGTTAATGCTAGCGCCAAGATCGCCAAGGCGGAGCATTGAAACATCCCAAGAAATCACACGGGATTAAAACTCGCCGCGGGTCTTCAAGCTTTTCGGAAGCTTATTAAGAATGGCACGAGCATTGCTCATTGAGAGGAGTTTTAGCCATCTCGATAGCTTATCTTTGTTGGTGAGTAAGCCTTTAGCGTGGATGCAAATTTAGGCATTAGAACGAGAGCATCAACGAAGCTTATATCAAAGTGAAGCTCATTGAAGATTTGGAAAATTTTTCCATTTGCTCTTTGTTTTTGTCTTTGAGCTTCTCATCATTCATTCTTGATGGGTAAGGAAGTCGACTAGACTTTTGAGCCGGGATGGAAGTGTTTTCGGCTCAGATTTTCTTCGAACATCGGGTTCCGGACTTAAAGCTTGGACTACCGAAGGTGGGACGTGTCTTGGTACCGTGGGCTTGAATAATGCACCTTGTCCGTTGTCTCCTTGGTAACTTGACTAAATGCCACGGGAGGAGGGCATAGGAGTCGAAGGTCCATTGTGCGTCTTACCACTACAGTGGTGACGGCTTTCAACTCGGCATTAGGATTGGGAATAGTATTGCTTGGGAGTCCTCCGGAAGATGGTGAAGCTTTGTTCATATTCATGTTCATGAAACCGCTCATCATATTCTTTAACTCATTTGTCTGCCGAGACATTGTGGTATCAATTTCCTTTTAAGCTCAACTCTCATGTTATTGATCCGAGTTTGCATTGAACGCATGTTTGACTCGGTCATTTTCATGAAGTCATTTGGCATGGGAGCTTGAGGAGGTTGTTGATAGCTTTGATGATTAGGAGCTTGATATGGTTGAGGTTGGTTGAAATTGTTCGGTTTTGATTGAAATTTTGAGAGTTATTGAAATTTTGTCCTTGATTCGAACAAAGCGATTTTGATTGCCATGGTTTTGATTGCCATGGTTTTGCAGGAGAGGAAAACCGGTGGTGTCATACCGCTAGGTGCAGTAGTGAGGATCACTGTGGTCGGTATTGATTGTGGTTTACCAAGCTACGGGAGCTTGGTAAAGGAAGCATCGGTTGCTTGACAATCATAATACGCATGTGGACCACTACAAGTTTCACACACCTTGTTTACGGCTTTGATTGGTTCCGCTTATGAATTTCGCTTTTGATTTCCTTTACCTCTTTTATCATACAATGGATGATGTCCGTTAGAGCGGCTAACGGAGCGGCTAACTCGGAAGAGTTACGGATGAAGAAGCGAGTGTTCGAACATTGACTTTGTTGCGAGAAATAGGAACTTTGATTTTGCTCGCAAATCTCAATCACATCTTTAGGTTTACGATTCAAGATATTGCTACTGCGGCTGCATTCAAGGAATCTTGATCGTTTCCGTTCAACCCATTGTAAAAGATATTTACTTGTTGAAGCTCCGTGAATTCATGATGGGGCATTTCGAGGAGATCTTTGAATCTCTCCCATGCCTCTCCAAAGTTTTCATCGAAATTTTGACGAAATCCGAAATTTCATTTTAAGATTAGTCGTCTTTGATGGAGGAAAGAAGTAATTCACAAACTTTTGAACAAGATCCTCCCAAGTTTCGATAGATCGAGGGGTTCTTTTTCGACCAAATCCGGTCATCCCTCAAGAGAGAATGGAAAAAGCATCAACTTGATGACTTTTGTGGCACATCCTTGAAATTGATAGTTGAAGTCAACTTGTTAAACCAACGGATGTGTGCATACGGGTCTTCTCGATCGGACCAGCGGAATTGATTTGTAGACACAAGTTGGATCAAATGTGTCTTCAATTCAAAGTGATCGAGTTGATTACGGGTAAAACAATGGCATCTCCATAACCCTCGGTGGGTGCTTGGAGCATTTCGCCATAGTACGTTAAATGCGCCATGGTGTTGTTTGAAATAGTGCGAATCTCGGGTTCGACTATTTGGGCGACACGCTCACGAGAACGTCTTCTTGGAATTTCGCTAGATCACGCAAAGGACTCAATGATCTAGAAGAACGAGTGCGCATGCACTAGAGTTAACTCTAAGGAAACTCGAGCTAAGGAGAGAAATGGAATTATGAAAATCTTTCGGATGAGAATGAGAATTATGAAGACGTTTTATAAAAATGGGGTGAGAAGAATCTTTATGGGTTTTCGGTTCGAACGTCGATATCACAACAAAATCAATTAACACAAAATCGAGGCAAAACAACGATGAACTTAACCAATAATCCAAGATGAATGGCTTCTTTGAAAAAGGTACACCAATCACAAGGACACAAAGGCAAGTTTTAAATCTTTAGTTCGGGAACTTATTATGGTCGCACCCCAGTTAGGTAGTGCACCGCCTTGGTTTTCGGTGGTAATCTTTTAAGTTGTTATTATTAAAGAAAACGACGATTCTTTTGTATTTTTATTTTTTTTGATACATATATAGAAACAAAAGGAAAAATATTTTGTGTTTTATACGTTTTGGTCATTTTTGGGTTTTGGATTTTTAGAAGAAAATATGGATATATATATATGATATGGATGATATAAACAAAGAGTGAGGATTCAAACAACTAATCTGCTACACGGAAGATAAATCAAGACTGACTCCGGCGTGGCGCCAAAATTTGATGCGCTAAACCGTCAAGGTTAATCACACAAGCCCGCCACTTGTGAATGGCGGACCGTAACAACCTTAAAACGGCTCAGCACGAAATCAATGAAGATCGAGGAGTATAGAGTCTCCCGGTCGTTATGTCCCAATGAGCTATGCAATGGATCAATCAACGTATAGTGATCGAGAGTTTGAACGAAAAAGGATTTTGAATTTGATTATAACTACGAAATATCAAATAAATACAAAGGCTAAAATGCAAATGAGAGGAAATTAAAAGATAAAATCTATTAAATAAACGCTATCACTATAATTAAAATGATGTTTTTGTTTTATGATTTTATAAAACGAAATTAAAAACTACGCGACGTCAACTAAAAAAAGTGAAACTAAAGCAATATTAACCCTAAAAATATGAAAATGACATTTTACAATCCTAATGATAAAAGAAAATTTATGGAAAAAGAAAATTATTTTTAAGACTAATTATCTAATTAAAAACTATTTTAACTATTAATTAATTACCTAAAATACAAGAAAATAGGAAATTAGGCTAGAAAAATAAGATTAAGACTTGGAAAAGTCTAAAATATCAAAATAGACTTTTCAAAACTATTTTGTATTTTTATGACTATTTATCTATTTTCTAGGAATTTTAAACTATTAAAAACTAATTAAATCACTAAAATTACCAAATATACTATGAAAAATATGGAAAATTACTTTTTTACTTTTATATTTATCTAAACCTAAGAAAATTGAAAAATTATTTTTTGAACCTTTTACGAATTTTTGTATTAAATGCTAATTAAAAATGCTTAAAACTAATTAAAATTAAGAAAAATAGCAAAACAGCTAGGAAAAATCTGAAAATTTCAGGAAAATTCTAAAATAATGTTGAGAAACTAGGAAAATTGGAAAAACAAGTGGTTGCTTGAAGAAAATGAATATGATGAAACAAGTGCTTATTGAAATAAGCACTTGATAAGCAAATGAGCAAATAAGCTACCACACTGAAAAGCGAAACTATGGAATACTAAAAGTGACCAAATGAAACTAGAAATCAACAAGCTACAACCACTGAATAACAAGATACAAGGATTTGAAGATTATGATTTAAGCTTAAAAGCAGTTTTGGTGTCAACTTGCGGTCAATAAATAAGCACCCAAATAAGCTACAAACTAAAACCAATTATCAAGTCCTAAACTAGACCTAAGTAACTATGTTTTACCAAAACCAAACCTTGAAAAGCTTTTATAAGCTCTGTGCAAGCCTGCTAAAAGTCGAGAAAAACTCGATTAGGTTGAGCTTATGGAGCAGGCAACCGAGGCCTAACTTGAGCTTATGCACAAGCTTATCCAAAGGGCTTGAGCTAAAAGCAGTTATTAGGTCTTAAAGACCACCTAGTAAACTACTTGTAAACCAAAATCAAGACCTAAAGAGCTTTAATGAAACCATGCACTAATCTGCAATATCTGCACAAAACAACTTTTTGACATTTTGACTTTTGAAAACAGATTGAAAGTTGACTTTGATGAAGTTTTGATCCAATTTTATGACTGATATTGATCTAAATTGATGAAATGAACACAAGACAAGCTAATGTTTAAGGTTTTTAAACACAAAACAAGGATTTGCAATTCCAAAATCCACAACAGATCAAGAGTTGAGATGGATTATAATTATATTTGACTTTTAGTGTTGCATGCACAATTTATGACTCAATTGAGTTTACTAGTGCTAAACAAACTTGATCCAACTAAAAGCTAACACCACCGAATTCAATTCGGGATGGATATGACAACAAACCAAACACCCTTAATATATTGATTTGCAAATTTAAATGAGATAAAACTTGACTAAGCATATACTAATGATCAAACTAGATTAACTACACCTAAACACCTCTGAACTAAACAGGTTTTAACAACTTAAAACAACAAAAACAATTATGCTAAGAATTTTGAAAACCACTTACAAGTTGTCCAATAGCCACTATGGCTCGCCAACTATGAAACCAAGAACCCAAGATCACTAATCCTATATAAACCACCCAATTACTTCCATTTCAACCCATTTTCCTTTCTCGAATCAAACCATATCACCCCGCTTCATTTGTTCTCCAAATTTGACTTTTGTTGACCAGATTGCCCAAGTTGCATGAAATGTACAAATAAGCTTATACAAAGCTTTAACAAGCTTATTAGAGCTTGTTTAAGCTCAAAATAAACTACTAACAGATTTAACATAGGACTTTGAGATGAAAAATTCAACGATGGCATAAAATTTGGAAATGGAACATGAACTTGAATTGATACTTAAATTAAGTTGAGATACACTTGAATATCTTTGTTGAGTACAAATTAACTTTAAAACACAACTGAAAACTAGTTAAGATGCTACAAGCTAAAAAAACGACATATAATTTTAGAAAACTAAAACTAACTCCTTTCTCTTGCTTCCCCTTGTCTCTTTTTATGCTCCAAAGTGCTTGTCTCACCTTTCTGAGGATTTCCCAGCATAATTATCAACCGTTGGATGCTTTAAAATCAATCTTGGCCCTTTGTTGGAATTTGGCGCCAAAACCTGTTTTTGATATCAGGGACAAGAAAGAGGTGCATTTAATGCATTGGTGTGGGTAGGTGAGGTGGGGGAGACAAAGGGTGAGGTAGGGTGGCTATAGGAGGTGGTTGGTGGTGGTGGTGGGAGACATAATGGTGTCGGGGGTGACAGGGAAAAGGGGGGCGGGTTTATATTATTTAAACACTGGGTTTGGGTTGTCGGGTTGGGTAAACGGACCGGGTAAAGTGAATTGGGCCAGGGGTTTTTGGTTTGGGCTTGGGTAACAATTAGGGTCCGGTTTGGTTTGTAGAGTATTAATACAAGGACCTCTTTTGCAATTTCATAAAACCAAAGGACCAATTCTGTAATTTATGAAAAGTAGTCAAAGGGTTGTTTTTGCCAACCTTTAATAATCCAAGGGCTAACTTTGACATTTTTGAAACTCCAAGGATTAATTTTGAACATTTTTGGATTTTCAGGGACTAAATTGTAATTTCTCAAAACTCTTAGATTTTTCACCAAAGGACTAAATATGACAATTTATGATTTTAAAAAGACCTTTGGTGACTTTTCTTTTGAAATTTTGGCTCAGGGACTATTTTTGACAATTTTATAAACTTGGGGACTAAAGCGCAATTTTGCAAATTTGATATGTTTTCATCGATTTTGATATTTTGCATTTAAAACACATAAAACACTGATTTGTGATATTTTGATCATTTTGATGTGTTTCGAGTGTTTTCGATGATTTTGCGCTTTATTTTGTACAAAATGATGAGTATTTACACACTCATCATCTTTCTTGTCATCTCGATCTTTCCGGAATGACTTCTTGTCATCTCGGGGTTGGCTCCCAAACTTTCCTCTTATTCTAAAGAATTTCTTGAAATCTATTACGGTCATGGCATATTCCTCATCTTCACTATCCGAGCAAGATTTTTAATCATCACTTGATTCCGCCCTTGCTTTTAAAGCAATGGATTTGACTTTTTCTCTTTTGTCTTTGATGATTTCTAAATCTTTCTCCATCACCATTTCATGAACTTTGAGATTTCCAATTAGCTCATCAAGTGACATTATTGAGAGATCTTTTGATTCTTCAATGGCCGTCACTTTTGCTCTCCATTTTGGATGGAGTGCTCTAAGAAATTTCCAGACAAAATTCTTACTACGAAAAGAGTCATCAAGTGCTTTGAGAGAAGTAATAAGAGTGTTAAATCGAGCAAATCCACAATCAATGGTTTCATCTTCAGGAATAAAAAATTATTCATATTGTTGAACAAGAAGATCAATTTTTTTATCCTTGACTTGTGAATTCCTTTGATGTGTGATTATTAAAGATTCCCAAATATCTTTAGCGGTTTCACACATAAAAATTCTTTCATACTCCTTTTTAGATAAAGCATTATAAAGCATCATTTTTGCTTCATTTTTATGTACCAATTAGTTTCTTATGTTCATAGTTAGAAATATCTTTTGTTGTCGGATTATAGTCACCTTTAATAATTACATTCAAAAGATCTATATATTTTGATTTCAAGTATGTTTCAAAGCGATTTTTTTAATAGATAAATCCATTGGGTTCAAAAAGTGTTAGTTTTTACATAGATTGCCCTTCTTTATAGTTTTCAGAATCCATGGATCGTTTCAAGTTTATAAAATACAATATGTTTTAGAAAAATCTTGAGCAACGAAGCTCTGGTACCAATTGTGAAAAACTAGAAGGTGGGTTGAATAGGTTTACCGTTTTAAAATTTGATTTGCTTTAAATAACAATGCATGAATTCAAACAATAGATAATCAAGAATAAATAATATGCAAGTAAAGAAAGAAACGATCCACAACACGGTTGTTTATAATGGTTCGGTATACAAGGACTCTTTTTCCTTGCCCTACTCCACTTTCTGAGTCTCAAACTCGAGAGTTATCTTCACTAATCAACAAGCTTCTTTAACCGGCGGAGAAACTTTACACGTCGCTTACACAATATTTTTGACACAAAGCTAGATGTCTAGATCTTTTACAAGGGCACAACTACTCCCAAACACACTATGTATTTTAAAGACAAAAATACTAACCAATCACTATCAGAGGTTTATGATGGTTTGGTACAAACAATGATGTATGAATAACAACAATTCACACAACTATAAACAAACAAGACTTGCAACAATTCGTTGAAGCTTGGAATGCCTTGATCTTCTTTGCTTCAAAAAGAGGATCACTAAAATGAAATGAGAATGAGTTAGATGAAAGAGAAAGAGAGAATGTATGTGCTTTATGCTTATGAGGGATACGAAAATAACTTGGTGTGGCTTGCTATTTATTGGTAAAGAGCCCAAAAAACCACGGATTCACACAGAACCAAAAAATTGGTTTCGTCCGTGTTAATTTTTGGTTCCGTGGGGTTTGTCAGAAAATCTTCACAAATCTAACCAAATATTCACCATATCTTACCAAGATTACATTTGATATGTTGAGTGACAAGCTAAACAAAATATCCAAGAAATCTTTCAAGGATTTCTATAATGATGCAAGACATGATGTAATATGCATTTTCATCTTTAGGTTTATATGTTTATGTAAATAACTATTGTAATGTACATATTAGCAAACTAAGTGGATTTAATTAGATGAGTGAAAACCAATGTTTGATCACATATGATTTTCTAAGACACATTTTTGTTTTATTGTAAAAACTAATTTACTTGTAGAAGATTAATCATGTAATGTGTCTAATTATTTAACATCTGATAGTGGCATTTTTCTTAAAGTGACAAACTACCATTTTGTGAACAAATGTTGAAAACATTTTGTGTTCCAGAAAAACTTGTAGCTAGATGTAAAAGTCTTGACAAGATTTATACTTTTACTAAAATGAAATTTATTATTGTTAACAACAAAATATAACAAAGTTCGTAAAATACAAATAACTTTATTTAGACGATATTTGTATTAACATAAGGGTTCATACCCCAAGTCATTTTCATACCAAGAAACACACATTTATCTCAAAAAGCTTCTATATGCACCCAAGAAAATTGGCCCGTTTACAACGTCTTGAAAAACTGTCTCAACCGCAAATTCCCCTGCTTCTTTGATTCAGTGGTAGTTTACTACCAAAGAGAAAATGACAAGGATATAAATTTTGCCGCAGGTCTCCATAACTTATTTATCGAGTTGCTTCAGGTTACAACCGACACTCAAGCGTTTATAACTGAACTTAAAGGCTATCGTCCAATTGTTATGTTGTATAAGGTTCTGGAGCATCTTCTCGAGGTTCAAAGGCGTGATGTGATCAAGTTGTTGGAAGTTAGGAGGTTGATTAATGAAACTTATTCTCACGTGTTTGACAAGAATAATTTCCTTGATGTTCTTAGGACTATGTGATTTGGTTGTTTTTTGAGGGTTTTGATGGTGTATTTTAGGAATGATATGTAATTATGTATAGTTATATTATGGAATGAATGAACCTCTATTTTATTTTCTTGTGTTTTTGTTTTTTATTTTTTCCTTTTTGATTGTTTTCTGATTCTATTCGTTGTTGTTAGATGTTTAGTCCTTGCAGAAATAGTGTATGTATATCTGGATAAGGATTTCGTCCCATAATATTTTGTCCCAATAGCATAAAGTTTGGGAAGTCATTTATACTAACCAGTGTATTTTGGGCACTAATGGTTAAATTTTCCCCAAATTCGATTTCAAAACCCTAAATTCTTAAATCACTTAAATTGCTTAAAGATGGGTAAATATAGATTTGGTAGACATATTAAATGCTCTAAATGTCATAGTATTGGACATAATAAGACTAGGTGTGACAAGGAATAACTACCAAAACCACCAAAGGAAAGAAAGATACGAGGAACAAAAAAGCATTGTGATGGCAGAAGGCAACAAGTATGCATATATTTATTTTGAATTGATTACATGTATGACAGAGATTCTTGTGTGTTTACATTGAAGTTGATGTCTGAATCTATGACTATTGCAGTGGATGAATGAAAATGAGATAAGGCAGACTATGGAACAATAATATCTTGAAGCTCTTTTGGTTGAGGAAGAAGAACATACAATGTTAGATCAAGAAGAAGAGCAAACAAGGTTGGATGAAGAAGCATTCCGACAATTTAGAGAATGCTACAAAAACTCGACGAGGAAAGAGATAGACAAGAAGCTGAAAGGAAGCTAGGGCACATGCAGCTTACTGGGGCTACTTTGGAGTGGATGTAGATGACTCAATGGATGTAGCAAGATAAATTGTTTAAATGCTATTAGTAGGTTTTACGAATCTGTAAGGTTGGACACCATGGTGGTCGTCCTTGCATGTAATAGTCAGCTTTTCAAATGCATAATGTTTTGCCTCCATTTTAAGCATTTATGTTGTTGTTACTCCCATCTACTTGTTGTTGAACAACCACATTGTTCCCATTATACACTTTTTGACTGCATTATATAATACCCCACAGTTCTTTAATTCTTTATTATATCAAAGAAGTTTCACAAAACTGTGCGGACCAAAACCCTTAGTACAGATCTACTAAACATTGATATAACGTAAACCTAATATGTATAAAGGATGAAGAAAATGATTGTCAAATGATATGCATTAACTATTGGCTGAAAAGAAAAAACAAAGATGGATTGACCTTTGATGCAAGGCATCCACGTAATAAAGAAATCATGTTGTATTGATGTCCAATGCATCTTAACAGAAAGGAAAAGACAAATGATAGTGGTGTTGCTGCAAGTGGTGTTGATGACGTATAACACGTATAGCAGGCCCACTGGGCCTAATTGGTACTATACACATACTGGGCCCAGGCCCAACAATAAGAATAACTACGAACACTGGGCAAACAGTAAGTCCAATAACGAAATTGGCTATAGTCCTGGCTAAAAGACGCACGCAAGATACTCAGCAGATCGAACCTCCGGCCGCTGAAGGTATCCTGTGTCCGCATCCGCGATTAACACGGAACCTTGTCCGATAAGGGTCCGGCTCCGGAAACTAACTACTATATGCGAGTAACTAGGAAACCCTAGCGGTAAGCCTCGCCTATAAAAGGGGCTCTAATCCCATACAAGGTACAACTTTCTCTTGCATAATTACACACATATACTCTTACTTTCTTTGACAAGAATGTGTACTTACTCTCACGCTGGAGTCTAATCGTGAGGTCCGTCCCCACGGTAAGGCTAAAGGTTTACTCTTCTTGTGCAGGGAATTCAATCAAACTACTTGGATTAGTATAAGACCAGCCCACCAGTAGCTTGTTAGCCCAATCCAACAAGCAACACTAACACCCATTACAACCCGTCATACTTTTTGTACTAACAGGTGTTGTGGGTCTAGGTGTTAGAAAGGAAAACAAAACCACAACTGGTAGAGGTGGTGGTGTAGTGGGCCTACATGTTGCAACATCTACCATAGGTGGTGGTTCAGTGGGTATAGGGATGGAAGTGTGTGTGACAACCCGTACTTTCAGGTCATTTCTTGACACAATTTATGCCTCATTATTTCAACTTTTATTGTAAACTTGGTTTACTTGTTCCAAATTCGCGTAACCTTTATGGTTTAGCGGCGAATTCATGATCATAACATCACGTACATTTCATATGGACTAAGATTAGTCTACATTCCATTGACATCATTTGCATCATAACAATTCATTCATGACATTTCATTTCACATTTAACGCGTAATTTTTATATTAAATAAACGTTATCGCGTGAGTTATTATTTTGTATATTTGATTCGTTACTTTCAAAAATGATCCCGAGGTATTTTTATACTTACATTTAGTTATAAAAACTATATTTTGAGATTTCCTAGTGTTTTGAATTTATTTCGTACATAAATCGTTAAAGTTAAATTATTACGTGGTGTTTCTTAAAAATTATACGATAATTATTTTATCACCCAAATTTCACAAGGAATGTATTTTACAATTTTTATTATATCATTACAATCTATTTTGACCTATTAAAAACTTACTTGTACCAAAATTTCCATTTATCCTACAAATTACTTACATTTTCTTTACAAATTACACAAATATATACATATACTTACTTTTAAAAAAAAAAAAAAAACACAAAATGTCTACATCCCTCCCCCTTGGCCGACAAGGGGAGGGTGTATTTATTGATTGAGTATGGTTGCTTGATTGTATAATACTATGCATTATATAAAAGTCTTACTTCATAGATTTTACTCAATCATCTCATACATTTCACATAGTTAGAAAATATTTCTCTCCTTGTTTCCTTGCTTCTAAAACCGGCCATACATCAAGAGATCAAAGGGGATCAAAATTTTCAAGTTCAAGTGTATTTACAATCTAGTATATACTCTATATAAGGTTTTGAAATAAAACCAAGAGTATTTAGGCTAATCCTTGTTACTTTCACCTCATCATTTTCATTTGTAAGCTTGTTTCTTTCATTTTCATGTTTCCTTTTCATTTCATATCCATCTTTTCATTTTGGAGCTAGTATGCATGATATGTGATTTATACCATTTTCATGATTTTAAGAAGTGATATATATATTTATGGTCATCCTATAATTATCCCCATGGTATTCTTGGTCTTGATGGTGATTAGGAACCCATGACACCCTAAGAAGGTGTATGGTAGGATTAGATTAGTTTTGGAGTTGATTTGAAGGGATTAGAATAGGTTTTGTCCGAGAAAAACTATTTTCGATAACTATATAAATAGGTTCTGTCCTTGTTTCGAATTTCTGGAAAAACCTACTGTTGGTACGAAACTTTGGCCTTGATATTTAGAAAATATACTTTAAAACGAATCCGTGGCGCTTGAGCGGATAAAACGGACTTATAACGAAGAAGTTATGGATTTTAAAGTTTGACGACGAAACGATATTTTTCGTAAAATTCAGCTTGTTTGTTTTAGTTTGTTCGGTCAAAACGGACCTTAAGCTTCACAAATTATTTCGACTTGTTAAAAATATATTAGTATACTTTGATACGAAGCTAAGGGCATATTATACGTGAAAAGCAGTTTGAAGCGACAAAGATATGCACGCTTTTATAAAGTTGCCGTAACTATCATTTTCGAAAATCTATATTATTTTTACGATACAAGTATTTTAGTAGTCAGAACGTCCATGTTTATGGCTGTTTTTAACCATGATGTGAAACTTTTTGGAGCGAATTGTCTTCTAGTAAAATCAAGTTCATCGGCCATATTTTCAAAACAACAAGTCGTTTGTAAAGCGGAGTTATAGTAAATTAATTACGGATGTTCAAACTTGGCCAAAACTCATTTTCGCACAACAATTCAACAAAATCACTATCTTTAGCCCTTAATATCTTTATGATCGAGACCTTTTGGACGAAAACTCTGAATGAAACTTCTATATATCGATGCAAACTTTCCAAAACCGTCGAGTTCGTTCTCTAACGATCGACGTACACCATTTTACGACTAGTTTTCCAAAGCCATTTTTGTTAATTTCAAGAAAATTCCGACGACATTGTTTTGCGACGAAAAGTGGTAATTTCACCAAAAATCATTATAAAACCATTATAGGATGACATTTTGACGTAAAAACTTGAAAAGTGAATTTTGAAGGATCAAGACGTCAAACGAGTATTTTTCGACGACAAGTATTATTTTCAAAACCCGCAAATGATATAAATAACATACGAAATGCATGCATAACATTACATTGCAACTCATTACATATCATAACATTCATCATAGGTCAAGATTAAAGTTTCACATTATACCTGGGTGTACTCACTTTTGTCATCGCCTCCGTATACCAAGTGAGTTCCATAGCCCCACTTTTCTTGTTTTAATGCTGTTATTAAACTCTTTGGGGGAGATACATGCTCAAACTGTTTTCATTTACGTTCATAAGTACTTTAAATTTAAGGATTACTGTGAGTTTCATAGCCCCTACTTTTACTTGTTTTCATAACTGTTTTGGGGGAGATACATGCTCAATTATTTTTAGGACTATCATGCTTATTTGAAACTACTTGCTTAACTAAACTGAGTGTTTAGTCATATCCTATATCATAAACCATTGGGCTGAATGTCTTGGGATTATCATTGGGCTGAATGTCTTGGGATTATCATTGGGCTGAATGTCTTGGGATTATCATTGAATTTGAATGTCTTGGGATTATCATCGAGTGAATGTCTTGGGATTACCATTGGGTGAATGTCTTGGGAATTTCATTGAATTTGGATGTCTTGGGATTTTCATTGAACTGAACGTCTTGGTATAATTATGTCAAGTAATTATTGATCTGATAAATCATGCACTATTATGTGAATTCATTGGACATCATGCATTTGAACATAAACTTTACACATTTGGCAATGGGTTGTGAACACACAGTTGCAAGTTTTGTATGGGCGGAACTTGGGCCGAGTGGATTTTCAATGCCTTTGCTACATAAACGATTTTGAAAGGCTTTACATTTCAACTCAAACTCTATGAACTCACTCAACCTTTGTGTTGACACTTTTAGCATGTTTTATCTCGGTATCTAAGGCATTCACTTCATGGCATGCATTTGGACACATCATGGAGTCGTGGTGACGACGCGTCTCACTGGGTTTTACATACTTTAAAACATCGTTTGAATTGTAACAAACTTATTTCCATACGAGATGATTTTCAATTGGGACCTATACTTTGTGAACTCGATTGTTTTATTAAATCAAACGATGTATTTTCCAAACGACACTTTAGGTCGTTCAATATAACTGTGATTGTGATGCTATGACGATCAATCCCGTGAATTCCATTCCGCTGCAAAACAGTAATTTGGGGTGTGATGATTGGCATCGAGCTTGATTATAGAGAACTAGGTTGCATCATTGACCTAGACTATAACTACATTATCATAGCATCTCATCATTTCATCACAAGTGCATGTTCACTTTGCATGCGATTTATACGTACATTTTTCGAGTTATTTACTTTCATTTCAAAGCGATTGTCACATGGATGCCCTTAAATGCCCATCCCATTATCTTTTCCCCATACTCTAACGTGGAGAATTCCTTGTCATTCCCTATCACAATTTTTATATCGGTGATTCATCATCGATAACGACGAATGCCGAGATAAACTTTTAAATAGGCGAAGTCGCTCTCACTCCTTTGTCTCACCACTAACATGTCGAGTTACACTTTATTCACACATTAAGTCTCTAAACCATCATACATTGAAGTACTTACAACACCTCATAACCCATCTTTTCGAACCCGTCGATCATTTCAAAAATAACCTCAAACTTATCATCTCTTATCACATTTATTTGGGCGTTTATTATTAACATCGATTTTGCTACGTCTCACATTTCCTCTTGTTTTGAAGAAGATATGGCATCAAGAAAGCCACAACCGAAATGACCCAAGTGGCTATTCAAAAGTTGGTGAATGATAGCATAGCCGATGCTCTAAGAATTGAAAGGGAAGCGGTGGGCTGCTGCTGCCGAGGTCATGATCGTTTGTAGCCGCAAGACTTCTTCTTTGCTCGGAAATGCAGGAGGATCCGGAGTTAAGAGTCGTTCTTACAAGGATTTCAAAAGTGGAGATCCACTAAGTTTAAAGGGATCAAGGAGCCTTGCCATGGTGCGATGGTTCGAGAAATTGGAATCGTTTTTTGCTGTAATTGCCGGATGATAGTAAGGTCAAATATGCTACAAGTACATTACTCGATGGAGCATTGTCGTGGTGGAATTCATATGCTCAACCGATTGGGATGGAGAATGCTTTCAAGCTTACTTGGGAGCAATTCAAGAGTTTGGTGACTAAGAAGTTTTGTCCTCGTCACGGAGTGAAGAAGTTGGAGATGCAATTCTATGAACTAAGGACTATTGGAGTACGATATTGACACTTACATTCGAAGATTTCAAGAATTGGCGTGTTATGCCCATCTATGGTTTCGGATAATGAGAAGCTCTTGGAGGCTTTCATTGAAGGACTTCCAAATTATTCAAGGCGATGTGACTTCTTCGACCATGAACGATTGAGGAAGCTATTCGATTGACTCAAAAGCTCATGGCCTGTAGTGAAGAGAGGCAAGTACCCCAACACCAACCAAAACAACAACAACCCCAACAACCTGCACCAACTACTACAATAACCAAAACAACAACAACGATAACCAAATCAACAACAACAAAAGAAAATGGAAAATGACCAAGGAGGTTACAATAACAACAACCAAAACCGTAATAATAACCATCATCAACAATGAATAGAGGCAAGAGACCGCAATGGTTTATGTTCTTTGCACCAATAGAAGGCGAGAGGTTATCTTGGAACCTACCCACTATGTAATCGATGTAAGTATCATCACACGGGTCTTTGCCTGTTAAGTGCTACAAGTGTCAAAACTAGGACACCATGCCGGGAATTGTAGAGGCAAGACTATAGTTACGTGCTTGGATGTGGGAGCAAGGACACTATCAAGTCAATGTCCTCAAAACCAAGGTCAACAAGTCGAAGGTGCTCATGGGAATGTATATATGTTAGAAGGAGGAGGAGGAGCTCGTCAAGGTATCAACGACGGAAGGCGAAGAAGTTCGAAACTAATGTCTTATTTCTCCTTATGTATTATGTCGTACTAAGTTTATGTTTTCCATCGTGCGAATCTTTATAACCTAAGATGTATTTACATTTGATAAATCACTCGTTGTAAAATATTCTCATCTATCGTACTTTATTTTCTTTCCGATTTGTTATCATTTACAAGGATTTTAATTCTTTTTACTTTAACTATCATTTTAACGACACTTCTCCATGTCTTCTCTCCTCGATGTTCATCACAATTTTAACATCACCGACTCAACACCAAACAAACATATGAGTCGATTAGTCCAAGCATTGCATAGTTACTCCTAAATTATACATAGCCCGATCACCTATGTCTAATTCGGGAAGAATCATGCAATGAAGGGAGTAGTGGCTTATATGTGTGAGCAATCATGTCGAGCCAAATTTTCAAAGTCCTCCTTGAAACCAATTTAGCCTAATCTCATGACAGTTCTTGTTTGATGAGTTGTGAGATTAAGTGAAAATTGGTTGGTAAAAGTCTTTGAGGGTTTTGCTCGGGAATGGAAAGTTTGCCACATCAAACCCTAAACCCGATAGACTAACAACGATTGAATTGAGGACTGAATTCCTTTTTAGATGGGCGAATGTGACAACCCGTACTTTCGGTCATTTCTTGACACAATTTATGCCTCATTATTTCAACTTTTATTGTAAACTTGGTTTACTTGTTCCAAATCGCGTAACCTTTATGGTTTAGCGGCGAATTCATGATCATAACATCACGTACATTTCATATGGACTAAGATTAGTCTACATTCCATTGACATCATTTGCATCATAACAATTCATTCATGACATTTCATTTCACATTTAACGCGTAATTTTTATATTAAATAAGCGTTATCGCGTGAATTATTATTTTGTATATTTGATTCGTTACTTTCAAAATGATCCGGTATTTTTATACTTACATTTAGTTATAAAAACTATATTTTGAGATTTCCTAGTGTTTTGAATTTATTTCGTACATAAATCGTTAATTATTATGTGGTGTTTCTTAAAAATTATACGATAATTATTTTATCACCCAAATTTCACAAGGAATGTATTTTACAATTTTTATTATATCATTACAATCTATTTTGACCTATTAAAGACTTACTTGTACCAAAATTTCCATTTATCCTACAAATTACTTACATTTTCTTTACAAATTACACAAATATATACATATACTTACTTTTAAAAAAACAAAAACACAAAATGTCTACATCCCTCCCCTTGGCCGACAAGGGAGGTGTATTATTGATTGAGTATGGTTGCTTGATTGTATAATACTATGCATTATATAAAGTCTTACTTCATAGATTTTACTCATTCATCTCATACATTTCACATAGTTAGAAAATATTTCTCTCCTTGTTTCCTTGCTTCTAAAACCGCCATACATCAAGAGATCAAAGGGATCAAAATTTTCAAGTTCAAGTGTATTTACAATCTAGTATATACTCTATATAAGGTTTTGAAATAAAAACCAAGAGTATTTAGGCTAATCCTTGTTACTTTCACCTCATCATTTTCATTTGTAAGCTTGTTTCTTTCATTTCATGTTTCCTTTTCATTTCATATCCATCTTTTCATTTTTGGAGCTAGTATGCATGATATGTGATTTATACCATTTTCATGATTTTAAGAAGTGATATATATATTTATGGTCATCCTATAATTATCCCATGGTATTCTTGGTCTTGATGGTGATTAGGAACCCATGACACCCTAAGAAGGTGTATGGTAGGATTAGATTAGTTTTGGAGTTGATTTGAAGGGATTAGAATAGGTTTTGTCCGAGAAAAACTATTTTCGATAACTATATAAATAGGTTCTGTCCTTGTTTGAATTTCTGGAAAAACCTACTGTTGGTACGAAACTTTGGCCTTGATATTTAGAAAATATACTTTAAAAGCGAATCCGTGGCGGCTTGAACGGATAAAAGCGGACTTATAACGAAGAAGTTATGGATTTTTAAAGTTTGACGACTAAACGTATATTTTTCGAGAAAATTCAGCTTGTCGCTTTTAGTTTGTTCGGGTCAAAACGGACCTTAAGCTTCACAAATTATTTCGACTTGTTAAAAATATATTAGTATACTTTGATCTGAAGCTAAGGGCATATTATACGTAGAAAGCAGTTTGAAACGACAAAGATATGCACGTTTTATAAAGTTGCCGTAACTATCATTTTCGAAAATCTATATTATTTTTACGATACAAGTATTTTAGTAGTTATAACGTCCATGTTTGCGGTGTTTTAACCATGATGTGAAACTTTTGGAGCGAATTGTCTTCTAGTAAAATCAAGTTCATCGGCCATATTTTTCAAAACAACAAGTCGTTTGTAAAGCGAGTTATAGTAAATTAATTACGGATGTTCAAACTTGGCCAAAACTCATTTTACGCACAACAATTCAACAAAATACTATCTTTAGCCCTTAATATCTTTATGATCGAGACCTTTTGGACGAAAACTCCGAATCGAAACTTCTATATCGATGCAAACTTTCCAAAACCGTCGAGTTCGTTCTCTAACGATCGACGACACCATTTTACGACTAGTTTTCCAAAGCCATTTTGTTAATTTCAAGAAAATTCCGGCGACATTGTTTTGCTGAAAAGTGGTAATTTCACCAAAATCATTATAAAACCATTATAGGATGACATTTTGACGTAAAACTTGAAAAGTGAATTTTGAAGGATCAAGGCGTCAAGCAGTATTTTTCGACGACAAGTATTATTTTCAAAACCCGCAAATGGTATAAATAACATACGAAATGCATGCATAACATTACATTGCAACTCATTACATATCATAACATTCATCATAGGTCAAGATTAAAGTTTCACATTATACACGGGTGTACTCACTTTTGTCATCGCCTCCAGATACCAAGTGAGTTCCATAGCCCCACTTTTCTTGTTTTAATCTTTGTTATTAAACTCTTTGGGGAGATACATGCTCAAACCTGCTTTCATTTACGTTCATAAGTACTTTAAATTTAAGGATTCTGTGAGTTTCATAGCCCCACTTTACTTGTTTTCATAACTGCTTTGGGGAGATACATGCTCAATTATTTTAGGACTATCATGCTTATTTGAAACTACTTGCTTAACTAAACCGAGTGTTTAGTCATATCCTATATCATAAACCATTGGAATTTGAATGTCTTGGGATTATCATTGGTGAATGTCTTGGGATTATCATTGAAATGAATGTCTTGGGATTATCATTGAATTTGAATGTCTTGGGATTATCATCGAGCTGAATGTCTTGGGATTACCATTGGGCTGAATGTCTTGGGAATTTCATTGAGCTGGATGTCTTGGGATTTTCATTGAACTGAACGTCTTGGTATAATTATGTCAAGTAATTATTGATACAGTAAATCATGCACTATTATGTGAATTCATTGGACATCATGCATTTGAACATAAACTTTACACATTTTGGCAATGGGTTGTGAACACACAGGTTGCAAGTTTTGTATGGGCGGAACTTGGAACTGAGTGGATTTTCAATGCCTTTGCTACATAAACGATTTTGAAAGGCTTTACATTTCAACTCAAACTCTATGAACTCACTCAACCTTTGTGTTGACACTTTTAGCATGTTTTATCTCAGGTATCTAAGGCATTCACTTCATGGCATGCATTTGGACACATCATGGAGTCGTGGTGACGACGCGTCTCACTTGGGTTTTACATACTTTAAAACATCGTTTGAATTGTAACAAACTTATTTCCGCACGAGATGATTTTCAATTGGGACCTATACTTTGTGAACTCTGATTGTTTTATTAAATCAAGCGATGTATTTTCCAAACGACACTTTAGGTCGTTCAATATAACTGTGATTGTGATGCTATGACGATCAATCCCGTGAATTCCATTCACGCAAAATGTAATTTGGGGTGTGACGATGTGACTATAACAAGACACGATGAAATTTATGATTGTAGGTCTCCCCAACCCAGTGACATTGGTGATGAAGAAAGTGAACTAAGACAAAGACAAAGTGGACCACGATGAAGTCAAACACCACGTGAACCATCTATAAGTCATAGACCAAGTGAATCACATGCTAGTCAATTAACCAAGTGAATCACTTGCTAGTCAATTAACCAAGTGAATCGCCTGCAAGACATGATATGTTGTATTTGATAATAAATGTAACTTAACTAATATGTTGTATTTGTTATATTATAACAATTCAGTCTGGTTACTAAGTTTTTGGTATCTGTTGACTTTTATAAGTTAAAATGGGTAATTCCAAACACCCCCTAAACTGCATATGCAAAATGCAAACTGAAAACTGCAAACAGCCAAACCCAAACTACAAATGCAAACAAAAGATGTTTTAAAAGATCCAAACATCAGTTATGTTACTAATTTTTTGGTATCTGTTGGATTTTATAAGTCAAAATGGATAATTTCAAACACCCCCTAAACTGCATATGCAAATACAAACTGAAATCTGAAAATTGCAAACCCAAACTAAAAATAAAAAAAAAAGATTTTTTAAAAGTTCCAAACATCAGTTGGATACTAATTTTTGGTATCTGTTGATCTTTATAAGTCAAAATGGGTAATTCCAAACACCCCTAAACAACATGCAAACTATATAAGCAAGCTGCAAGATGCAAAGATGCAAATTGTCATATTTGCACATCTACCCATATCCCTAATGCAAACCCTACATTCTATACACCTACAACCCTAATACATATTAACCAAATATATACTAACACTTAACCCATGATCATCAAAATATTCATACCAAAGTATAATTAAACCATCATGACCAACATATACATACCAACATTAATTAAACCATAAATAGCAAAATATACATGTTAACAGTCATTGTTTTGAGTAACCATCATCATCAAAAATAATTACATCTTGATTACATCACCAACTAAATCTAACAACTGAGCTTCTTAAGGGGATACTTGAGCTTCTTAGAGGGAGACACATACCACTCATTCATGTTTTTGCTTGAGCAACCCATAATCGCTCCAAGACCAAGTACTACATTTGTAATCTTTTTCATACTTTTTGGTCTTTTATGAACAAGGGTGCTAAGAGGTTGTGAAGTGGAAGCATTGGAAGTGGAAGGCTTGGCAGTAAAAGCCTTTGAAGCCTTGGAAGTGGAAGCTTTCAAAGTGGAAGATTTTCCCTTTATAACCCTTGATGTGGAAGCAGTAGTCCTAGAAAACAGCAACCCAACATCATCATCAGATGTGTCTGAACTAATGATGACATCAACCTCCTTTCCTTTGGTGTTGGCATATGGAATGATATCCAAAACAGAAAGACATCAGAGTTCATCCATTACTATTATCCTACTTTGCAAACATTAAGTCTAACCTTTCGTAACCTTCTTATTCAAATTTTTTTGCTACAAGTCTTGAGATATGACATCAGCAATTTCATCTTCTATATCCCAATTATTCCCATACTTAGCCATGACATACTCAATCATATCGTCAGAGACTTTTAGTTTGTTATAATCATTTTTTTTGCAGAATCTGACATTGCTTGGATTTTTTGCTAAAAAATAGAGTTAGTTAGGGTCACAATTGACTGCTAAGCTTAATATGTCAATCACACAAATACATAAAAATGAACTAACCTTTCATCAGTTCAGCTTTTTTCGCAAATCTGCATAAATCTTCAAATATCTCTTTAGACATTTCATCGCTTTCTAACCAAGTATCCCCATATTTAGCCTTCACATACTCTACTATATCATTCGTGACTGCTATCATACTAAGGTCCTTATCTGGCATTGTTACAGTGTTTTTTGCACAAATATGAGGAGGTTTGCGAGGGTTATTTGCAAGACTGATAAGTGTCTGAAAATGTGTGTGATAAATGATCGGGTAATTGTGCACTCTAATTTCTTTATGTCAGTTGTTAGGTGAAGAGGGAGGTGAACAATAAACAGTATACGATATACGAATTGGGTTATGTTGGGTTAGATTTAAGTCAAAATGTGAATTGTCAATTATGCCTTCAAAAATATAACGTTAAACGGCCATTGACCGAGGGAAAGTCAAGTAGGGGTGTTCACGGATTGGGTAATATCCACAGTAACCGAAAACTGAAACCGAACCGAATTCGTAACCGAACCGAATTGGTCAAAACTGAACCGGACCGAACTAAATGTTTGGTTATCGGGTTGGATATGGTTTTGGCAATGAAAACCGAAAACCGAATTCATATAAAATATATATTTTTTCTATGTATATATATGAAAAAAAATCACTAAAACTCTTTTTTAGTATAAATATAACATGATTTAAGCTTGAAAAAAATAATTAAATAAAAAAATAATTAAAAGTATGTAATTTGGGTAATTCGGTTCGGTTTTCGGTTATAGAGGTTCGGTTATTCGGTTATTCGGTTCGGTTGAATCAAATTTGAATTCGGTTCGGTTCGGTTTTCGGTTATACCCAGAAAAAAATTTAACCGAACTAACCGAACCGAATAACCCGATAACCGAACCGATGAACACCCCTAAAGTCAAGGGACCTCATTGATTAAAAAACTTCGAAGAATGGACTCCAGGCGACGAAAATGCTTATAGAATAGACTCCATGTGACGTAAAAGTCCAGGTTTGTCCCAACGTGATGTTTGTGGCTAAGTTCAGAGACAAACGGTATATTTTACTCAAAATAATAATAATAAAAATAACAAAATTAAAAGGGTTTGGTAGTACATAAATTTAAAAGGAAATATTGAATTATAGTAATAATCAAATATATTATGTAGACTTGCGTTACTGGTCGTGGTCTTGTTTGTACTACTACTATAGAATAGTGGGTGGATCTGTAAGTTTCGCATCAGCCAAGAATTTATACGAAAAGTAAATTGCTTGATTGAATAAATTGCGAGTTTTAAAAAGACTTGGGCTTATAGTCGTCGTTTTAAAATAACAAGTACCCCTCCTCTTTACATTATTATTTGAAATACTCTTCTATAACTTGTTGCTTGGTATTCCTTTTTACTCCACATCTCATAATTATATTTTACTAAGAAGAAGATTGATAGAAGTTGCATAGGTATTCCTTTTTATCTATCTTTTTTTTTTGAACATCCTTTTTTATCTATCTATTCATCTATTGATACAATTATATGCATATTTGTTGGTTACTCTTTCTGTTCTTTAGACTTTAGTTTGCTTTTGCATGGTTATGTTGGTTCAAATGACCTTTGTATGTATGTGCTTTTAATGTTTGAATCCACATGCCGTTTCAGTTTTTACTTGTTTGAATCTCATACTATTGCATCAATCTAGATTTGTGAACTAATAATTAACTAGCAGGGTACCCGTGCGATATGGCGGTGGGTACCCTCTGACTATATTTTGCGTCGAGCAAGATTGTGTTTACGGTCTCGGGTAGGTAAGTAACCTGGTACCTACTCTTTAGTTCATTACAAAACATCAACGTCACTTGCCACATAACCTCATCAAATACTAGTCACCATTTCAAAGTTTCAGGTGTCGTGACAAGCCTTCATCTTTTCATCACCGCCACACCGTCTCCACATTACTATAACAAATCTCCGCAACTAACCACAACTAACTCTTCTCACTCACAACAAACCTCAACTTACTCATTTGTGGCCCACCACTTACAATTTTTTTTTTTTTTTTTTTTTTCAAATTTCCAAATAAACCAAGTTTATTTATTAAAATAAAATAAAATACAATATATTTATAAAAGAAAAGTTATAAATTAAACATTAAAAAAAAATAAAAAAAAAAATAAATTGTATCTTCTTCTCAATAACATACACTACACACATACAAAAACCTGTGTTTTCTCATCCATTTCAGTTAGAATTAAAAAAAAGAAAAAAAACATTTCACGGCGAGCCCACACCTAGAGCTCTCATCGTTGAAAACAAACACTTCTTTTAAAACCTCAAAAGATTAATTTTAAGTTTTCGAAATCAAACAAAAATAACTACCCATGAGGGGGGAGGGAGTGGAACCCTAGTACCTGAATTGTCACATAACCTTTATCCAATAAAAACCCTCAAACTCAAAACTACCCAATTCTAACATAACACTACCCAAAGTGGAGGGAGTGGTCACCTATCCTACCTAATTTCTTTCCTTTCTTTCTTTTTCATATATTTTTAATACATAAAATCACATACAATATTAAAATAAAAACATACCATTTCATTAAAAATAAAAACATAACCCAGTAACACTATTCAGCCCAATTAAATTCTTAATATCACTCATCCAATTATCACTTTGATATTACATCAAATATATTAAGCCCAGTAAAAAGAAAATGAAACACGATCTAATTCCATGCGCAGCCCAAATCCAATCCAAAGCATAAACAAGATATAACCGTGTATATAAAACCCAGTCACACTTTATCCTTACAAACCCTAAAATATAGTACGCCTCTAAAATACTCCGCCCACATATCTGGAAAAAAAGAAGGCAATACTATATTTACTTCAACTTAAACGTGATAATCTTATATTTACTCAAAACACGCTTTAAACGCATTGTACATCATGCATTAAAAATTGTATTTTGGGTATATACATTTTCATGTTAGATGTGAATAAATATAATTATCAAAAAAAAAAAAAATACACTCCTTTTTTTTCTAGTTCCCAACTCGAGATCTTGTCATACTCAAATCTTTCAATCCTTCATCTCATCTCAATCGGATGTATTCATCACATAAACAAAGGAAAATTTTAATACTCAAAGAAAGAAGCGCAAACAATATGTGTTACCCGATCGGCTTCCAAGCCCGATTTCCTACCCGATTTGCGCTACCCGATGCCCACGGGAAGGTGTTACCGATCGGGCTCACTTACCCGATTTGCTACCCAATGCCCATTCCCTCCCCTCTGAGGTTTTCGGAGGTGGTCGCGACATTGGCGAAGGTGTCTTGAAAAATCCGCCTCAACTCTTTTTGTGTGTGGGTTAATGGTTAATATTTTAACGAGCGGGTGAGCCCGCGCTTTGCTGCGGGAATGCTGTGTTGAATCGAATGTAGTACATATATATTGACCCAACAATTGAATCATAATTTAAATACAATCATACCTTACTACTTTTAAGTAATGTTAACAAATTTTACAAATGCAGGATTGTTGAATGAAAGCCATGACCATCTTATTTGGTCCCTACGATCTTTTTTTTTTGTGGACTCTATGTTTGTGGCTAGTTTTCATCTTAATCTGTGTGAGTAATAGTACAGGTTCTTCGGTCCAGGAGATGGTTTATCACCAAAAGTTGAAGCAAGTATTATCCTCTTTTCTCCCTGCAAAAATGACAACCACAATTAAACATTAAATACTTAAATACCTATATTTAACAAAGCAATGTACCACTAACATCCTGATCTATTGGTTTTACATATGTAGAGGTGGTCATTTCAACCAATAAATTCTAATTCAAAATATATTACAGTAGTAATGAAAAAGATTACCAAAATTTACCCATTCTAAACCATTGGTCAACCCACCCTTCTTTTGAGCTTTAACATTTCCTTGTGAAAGTTGTCACTCCGTTCGGACCTGGGAATACCATAAACATGCACATAAATAAAAAAAATCTAAACACCCTTTAACCAAGAGGTAAAAAACAACGAAACTAAGTACCTGTAACTGATAACGACTTTTATCTATTTGTATTAAAGGAATTAATATAAAGATTGTGTTCATGGGTACGTACAAAACAAAGAGTGGCCAGTGCCTTTTGCCTAGTAGCTCTTTAAAATTATTTTGTATGTACTTAAATATTATGCCAGTAAATTTTATGCTAGTAATCAGTTTAATACCAAAACAAACAACGGCGAGGCCTTTTACGCAAACACAACGATTTCTAGGAGTTACCTCATCGTTGAAATATTTCCTTACTTCATAAGCAATCCGAACTGCACGATCAATGGGCCAGCAAAACGAATAAGCTTCTGCATGCTTGACGGTCAAATTTGTTGTTATGGTAGTACTGACAATAGATGACATGCCCGGGACACGTTTAGTGGGTTTAAAAGTAGCAGGCCACCTCCTAAATCAACACATTAAGTATGTATAAAATACTTTTAATATGCCGAACTGAGTTTGTGGTTCAACCTGACCTGTCCTGTTCTAACCCCTTTAAAAGCAGTGTTTGGGTAAGGCAATTAAAGTTTATTTTTATTTATTTCTTTATCTATTTATTTATTATATTTTTAGCTTATTGTATTATCCAAACCCATTAAAATATCCTGAAAATTCAATGCGTAACAGTTTATTTGATACATATAAGCTGTTCCATATAACCCATTATGAATTTATCTGAAAGAGGTTATTGAGCTCAGAAGGTACTAAGAACAATCCTTTTCATACAAAGCAACCTAAAGTCCAAACCCCTCGTGAAATTGACCCTTTTCAACCCAAAATCATTTTGATTGTAAATCCAACCGCACCATCTTTCAAGTTTCAATCTCTATAAAATGGCTTAGCTATAATGTTTTAACTTAATTGAATACCTTTTACCGATAGTGTATCGCTTTCTTGGTGCAAAGCATCAAGAAAGCAAATGTCAACGAAGCATGAAGCAACATCATGTGGCTTATCAAACCGCAAAGAACACATAACAAAACCGAATAGCCTACTCCACGCTAAAGAAAGGGTTGTTCACAATACACATGATCTTTGTTTGCGCCACCAATCTTCCTATTTACCAACATAATTTACCTTCAAAAACGGTGAAAAGTAAGCAAAAGATCAGGCACTAAATTTGTCGTCTACAATAAATTTTACTAATGTTGATTCCCGGCGTACCTTCAACTTCGATAGCGGACCAGTTGCATAAACGTGCTCTAGTGTATCCGCGCCTACAAAATCATTAAGAATCCAAAATAATATATACACAATCATTGATGATACAACTATAACAACAAAAAAAGGGAAATGGATATATATAACTCTTAAAAAAGAAATAAACACCACCTATAACAAACCGATGCGCATCCCCATGTTTTGATTCGCATGCTTCTCATTGGCTCACCATGTTGAATTATACCGCTAAAAATATATAGTCGAAAGGTTAATGTGACATAACTAATCGACCTTAGAATATATAAAGGTAATCAATCTAACAACCTAGGTACCTTGTTTTCGCAAATAGTAGAAGTAGGATCGGTCTTTAAAACACTCCAGAGCAAAAGTAAATTTTAGCCGGTTATCGACTTCAAAACAACAGCCTCGAATATGGCGGATACCGATCAATATGTGTTCACTATAATCTCATAAACTTTAGTTAACCTTACCATTTTCACACTTGAGACTTATGGAATCAAGTTGCTCGATAATTTGTTTCAAGAGCAGCGCTCAAATACACGTGGCGCCATCTGCGGACCAAACACGTTGTTAAAATTAAACAACCTTTCTTCATCTTTATAATGTATACTGGTAACAACAATGTAATCGGATTTATTCTTGTTTCACATTACTCAATGATACTAAATCACGTGGTGAAGACCCAACCCATCACATGTATGGTAGTTATACGATCATTTTAAACATAAACTTTATGAGGCTCAGATATGTTTTTCTAAGGGCGACTTGACACACCCGCCATGGCTGCAACCACTTAACATTTGTGGTTACCCCGCCAAGATACGGGAATGTGTTAGCCTCACTCATGGAAGAGTTGATGTGCAAAAAAAATCATCATCGCCCCGGAAAACATAAGGTAAGTGAGACAACTAAAGCTTCATACCTGAGATTTTGCCAAAAAAAATTACAACAGAGGATACAAAAGCCATGGCTAGAGGTCTAGTAACCTGCCTCATCAAAATCCTTACAACCTCAGTCATGGCAGTGTAACCTAATTATATCACATTTCAAACCACGATTGTTTTGGCACTTCAGCTTCCCTATTCACTTTCCTAGGGAAACTCGACACACCCGCCATGGCTGTAACCACGTAACATTCATGGTTACCACACCAAGATCATGTGAATGTGTGACTCACATTCGTGGTTACCCGCCAAGATTGAGGTTTAGGCGATTATGGCGGAAACTCTATTTTAGACCAACACTTGTCACAGTGAGGTCGCAAACAATTATCGCTTGCTATTTACACATTAAATATATCCGGATCATGTACTCGCCTTATTTACAATTGATATAAATAAGCGTGTACGATCGTACAATGCTATGATTATAGAATTTATATTATACTTAAAACCTTTTACTAAAGTCGAGAATGCAAAACAAAATGTTGCAACCTTTGCTCACAAAGTGATAGCATCAAAATAATAGCACATGTGGATACGCTTTTCCTCTCCCTTGGCGAAGCAAAAACAACAAACACAATCTGCCTAAAATAAGTTTATAATTAAACTAATATCTAACTATTACCTTGTACCAAGTTCAGAGAGTCTTTCAGGTAACACCGTTCGACTTCCGTCCATTTCCACCATAATTCCCAAGCAAATCATCAAATTGAAGCCCCTTTCCACTCGGACTCTTCAACCTCCACACTACCTTCAAACAATAACAAAGTCAACAAACCAATAAAACCCCTAAAAAAATATCAGAATAATTGAGGTATACTTTCTCACGGACCATAAGCACTGAGACGGTTTTTGGCATTGCTATAGTAAAAGTCTCCAATACAAAAAATCAGTATCGCAAATTATTAATTAGAAGTTGACTTAAAAGAAGCACAATATTAAATCAAGATCGAAATTACCCGGAGCACAAATGCTAGTTCTCGCAATGGCTCTTCTGGAATCTTTATTCTTCGAACGGACTTTCTATCTAAATATATAAAGTGAGAGACCCAAAAATTAGCCCATATTGTTGGCGCCCTGTATGCCCGAGTCCAAAATCGAGTATCCATAGTACATGACCGTCATGTGTATAATAAGGCCCAGTCAACGATCATGGAAGTGGTACCCAAAACCCACCATGGTCAGAACCATATGGTCGCCATGCCAACATACTGTGTTTTGGCAAACGACACTTTTCAAAACGGCGAATACTAACAAATCTCATCATTGCCATTGCTATACTCCACGACCACAAGACATTTTTCATCATGTGTCCCACTACCAAAGTCATTAATAAGAATTAGCAACAAACAACCAATAGAAAACCGGATTAACCACCTAATCAACTCAGAAAAAAGAAATAGCAACAACACAACAAAGCTATCGTCCGACAAACTTAACCATCTAATGATATCGAAGAGCGCATAATAAGTATCGCGATAGCGTGTTTTCAAAAGTGTCAATGCGACTTCATATAAGCCTCAAGAAAAAGTGTGGCTCGGTTGCAAGCACGAAATGGCTCGCCCGAGTGCCTAACCGGATTAGGGTATTCGACCCGACATGGCTGGAAACACCACACTCGTGGTGCTACCGCCAAGATACGAGTTACTTTCACCCAATACGATCAATATCAACCACACAAATGTAGTAATATCATCATGATGTGTAACCGGATTAAAAGATATCGGACCCACCATGGTCAGAACACCACGCTCGTGGTCTTTGCCCGCCAAGATACGGGTCACTTTCACCCAATACGATCAATAACAAACATACAAATGTAGTAGTATCATCATCGCCAGTGTTCAAATATAATAAGTCGACCTTGATGCTAAACTACATACCGCAATTAACTACCATCATCAAGCAAACCCCTTGCCTCATCTGTTATAACAAGAACTAACAATTGAGAATTTGAAAACCCACAAAACAAATACGATTAAACCCAAACCCATTAGGTTTGGTTAGTTAAACCCCAATCGGTGTTTTAATTTTTAGATAGAGAGCGAGAGAGATAGAGGTGGGTGAGATGGTTCTAGACCGATATAAATATAAGATGCGTGTGTGTGTTTTATGTTTGTGTTTTGTAGGTTTTGGAACATCCAAGTATGGTTATCTCGGATTTTCTAGGAAGTGAACTGCAGTGCTCGCTCATTCGAGTTTGTAGCACCAACCTCGGTAGCCAATCATAGTCGCCTAGTGTAACAAATAGTCCTAATGACATTGAAACAACCAATAGAGTTTAAGATTATGATACTAATTACCATATAATCCACATGCTTTGTCCCACTCTCCCAATGCCTTTTAGTATATATAATATATAATGTGCGTCATTAATTTTATCTGGGTTTTTCATTTTGCGTCATTTGTTTAATTTACTATGTTAAATTTCATGATTATAAATTATAAGTGGAAGATTTTAAGCATAGTTGCAGGATTCGATTATAATATTAGGATTTTACGATTTCACAAAGCAAAAATGATTCGAATTCTACGTAGGATATTAGAAAGCTTAAGATTTTACAGGATCCTGGTTTTGACAGTAGATATCTTAAAATCTAATCTGATCCGATCTTATGTTTTTAAAACCGCAAACTAAAATCTACAAAGTCATAGATTGTCTTTTAATAGAATTAAGAAAAAAAACATGTAATTCTTTTTAAACATTTAATATTTATAATTTAGAACAATATTTCCATCAAACATTTATATAACTTTTTATTATGATATAACAATTTGTAAATTTGAATAATATTACAAAGACTATTAAAAGATGACGTTGTAGTGGGATCTTAAGATTTCGATCTGATCTTATGATCATGATCTTGCAAAAATGAAAATGATCCTAGTTAGGATCCCGATCTTAAAAACCTTGATTTGAAATACTTTGTAGTATTGTTTTCAAATGCCAAAGTAAGGGGGTGTTTGGTTGTAGCGAATGAACTCAAAAGAAAAAAAATAAATAAATAGTTAAGATCATTTACATACCAAACATATTGTTACATACTAAGGGATCAATATTTATTATCCATATTTATTAGATCTAATTGATGAGATTAATTCTAACAATTTACGCGTTATACCAATTACGTTTTATCTGTTAACATGATACCTTGTGCTCTAAGTCACATACTCACATGGCACATGTAAAAGACATATTTGGATAGTTCGATGATAAAATAGGAAAAAGTAAGTTTCATAAATAAATATATATATATAAAGGTAAAGTTAAAATAAAAAGACAAATATCCGTAAAAGAATATTTTTTTTTTAAATTCCAAAAAAATTATACAAGATCGGTATGTGGGTACATAAAACTTTTGTGAAAAGAGTTTTTATAATTTTGAGTTTTGATACGTTTTTTTAATGCACAAAAAACAAATTTTGATGCGCAAAAAAATTTTGATGCACAAAATTTCCAACTTGTTTTAGTTAGATGTACAATGTTATTTTGATGAAAAAGTCAAAAGAAGTTGGGTGCAAAAACCAATTTCTGATGCACAAAAAAAGATTTAATGCACAAACGTATTTTTTCATAATTATTTTTCGGAAAAAGTATTCACTTTTAGAAAATATTCCTTCACAACTTTTTTCATGCACCATCATACCCAATCTTATATAATTATTTTGGAATTTTTCGAGAACTTTTTTAAAAAAATATTTTTATCTTTTACTGATATTTCTTTTTATTCGATCTTTATCATATATATATATATATATATATATATATATATATATAGGGGAATTCGTTCTTGTGGTGACCACGCTTAAAGAAAACAATAGTGAACCATTGTGATTAATTAGATCAAGCTTATTTGATCAAAATCAATGTTAATTAAATGAGTGGTTTAATTGTAATAAAATGGAAAACTAGTGGTATTGTGTACCAATTTAATAATAACATATAGACCATCAATTTCTGCAATAAATGTGGACGTAATAAATATGGACCTAATTTTCGGTTTGGGCAATTTTTGACAGCGTATTTTACATCTATTTTGAAATAATTTTCAGTTTAAAAATTCACATGGTTTATGACTTTTTTTTTCTAATAGTGACACATTTAATGTTTATATATTCTTAATGACACACTACCAAATTTTGCATTTATAGTGACACATTAAAATGTTAATACATTTTTATGACACATTACCAAATTTAATACATTTTTAATGACACATTACCAAACTTTAGTACCTTTGTAGTGACACATTATGTTTATCATACATATTTTCTTAACACATATGGAATGACATATTAAATTTTTTTATATGTTTGTAGTGACACACTAATTTTTTGACACATTTCTAGTGACACGTTAAATTTTTTGACCTCACTTAGTTATATGATACATTTTTAATGAAACTTCAATTTTTTTTACACGGTTTTTCTAACACACTAAGTTTTATGGTATAAGTTTTTGACACATTCTTGATACATTGACATTAAAAAAATAAATATTGACACACAACGATAATGAATTAATATACTATAGAATACCTATACTAACACAAAAGAAATCATAAATCAAAAACAATAATACATACACAAACTTATCTAATAAAACCGATGATACTCAATGGCCTTCTTTGACCGACAATAAAGAAACGTGTATATCTAAAACACTATCAAATCAAAAAGTGATGTGGGCATCAATTATATCCTTGATATAAATCCATCTTTAATAGATAAATTTACAAAATTTGTAAAACGAAATCACACAACAAAACTATTGGATCAATTTTTGGTAGCATTACCCGAACGAAGATTCGTGAATGACGGAAAATGCAGGTCGCGGTCGCTGGAGATATGGTGAAAACAAAAACAAAACTTACAATAAACCATGTTACAACTAAATGAACTAATATTCATAAGAAAAATAACACTAGAGGCCAAATCTAGTAGAGGAGTAACATCACCAATGATCCGTTGATTTTTACAAATCTAAGAGCAATAGAAGATTGCTATATATAAATGTGAGAGATCGAATGTTTGTTCCCGTGTCTTTGTTTGCTACGATTCACATAAATAGGGTCAAAAGAGAGATGAGGAGGGCATCTTTTTTTTGTTTTGTTTTTTGTGATATGAGATGAAATGAGAAACGGTTGTTTTTAATGGAAAATAATGGGGAGATAAATAAGGAAACACAAAGTTATAAGATTGCCCTTTTATTTAGTTTATAATTTTCAATTTAGATAAAATCTGAAAATCCACTTGTCAATTACCGACGGCTTTATTGTTTTTATCTTGGGTTGGTGTTTAACGTGAATATATATATATATATATATATATATATATATATATATATATATATATATATATATATATATATATATATATATATATATATATATAATATAAGAAAGAAGACAAATATCCGTAAAAGATAAAAGATTTTTTTTCAAAAAAGTTCTCAAAAATTCCACAAGATCGGGTATGATGGTGCATGAAAAGCTCAAAACTTTTTTTAAAAGTGGTTATTTTCCCCAAAAAATTATGAAAATATACGTCACAAGATTAAATCGCTTTTTTCATGATCAAAATTGGTTTTTCCCAACTTGTTTTGACTTTTTTATCAAAATAACATCACAGATCTAACTAAAAACAAGTTGAAAATTTTGTGCATTAAAAAAACGATCAAAACTTAAAATTATAAAAATGTTTTACAAAAGTTTTACGCACCAACATACCCGATCTTGTGAAATTTTTGGAAATTTTGGAGAATTAAAAAAAAAAAAAAAAAAAAATCTTTTATACTTTTTACGGATATTTGTCTTTTATTTTAACTTTACCCTATACATATATATATGGGGATAACTTTCTACAATCCTTCATAAAAATACACTAAGAATGAATCGCGACCACTGAAAGAATCGTGATCCACAAAAAATCAGGACCTACATCATATAAAGACAAAATTATACTAATTGGCTACAATTAATCATGGTAATATATTCTCATATATATATATATATATATATATATATATATATATATATATATATATATATATATATATATATATATATATATATATATATATATATATAATAATAATAATAATAATAATAAAATAATAATCTCTCCGTCTCGAAAATAATAGTTCATGTTTTCTTTTTAAGACTTAGTAATTTAATTGTCCACTATTAAATATAGATAAAGAAGTTTGATTAAGTTTACCATTTTATCTTTGATTGAAATTATTATTACAAATTTAAAAAAATATATTAATTACTTAAGAGTAAAACTGTCAATCTGAAAAAAAAGAGAGAAAAGCCGTAATAGTTATGTTTTTCTTAAATTGTTTGTTTTTTGTCGAAGGACAATAATTTTTAAACGGAAGAAGTAGTAACTTATATACATTTTTAATTATTATCTCAAAAAATAATAATAAAAATATAAAAATATGAATGTTTACTGAGACACATGTTTACTGAGACACATAAAATTTTAAAAACAATGCTATTTCATGCACCTTATAAAAATAAAGGGTAATCTTTCATGTGCCCCAACATCTCTTTCTTGATTAAATCATGCCCCAAAATATAAGTACAAGTGCGTAAAAATACAATTACAAGTGTGTAAGAGTACAAAGTCGTATAAAAAATACAAGTCGCATAAAAAAGTACAAGTCACATAAAAAAAATAAGTTGCATAAAAAGTACATTGTCGGTCGCATAAGAGGACACTTATACAAAATATACCAAATTGACTTGACATCAGTTTCACCACGAAACTAGAATACAACAGATTAACTAAACGTTGATTCTATTAAATGATCCAGGATGAATAATACCCTGATCAATCAAAAATCCAGGCCAACACGAACCTGGTATCATTTGTGGTCACTTGCCTAAAAAGTACCTACAACAAACACATAAACATTGTTCAAAGCAACAATTGTTCAAACAAGGGCCTAGCATAATGGCCAAAATCTTCGTAAAAATATTACAAATTAACCATACAAAATCATGATGCCTGAGAGGAAGAAGGTGCAGTAGGATTAGGAGGAGGACAAACAACTAGGAGATCCTCGACATCTTTCTGCCTTTAACTCAGCAAACTACTTTTTCAGGCTAGCCACTCCTTCATTATGTTGCCTTGCAGCTTCGACTTCATTAGCCTTCAGGACCTAGAAGGATTTATCCTTCTCCGCAGTAACCCTCGCAATCGTCTCTTGTAGACTCTTCACCTGGGCTTCGAGCTTCAACCTGCCAGGCTCACAAGCTGTCACCAACTATTCCTCAAGGCATAAAACTTGGGCTTCCAGTTTCAGCTTCCCAAGTTCAACGACTTCCACAAGTTTCCTCAGCCTAGTTACCTCAACATTAGCTCGATGAGCAAACCCGCTCTACACTTACAGAACGCGTACTCGTTCACAATATCGATCAGACCACGATCAAAGGTGGAAAGACTATCAGCAAGGGTTTTATAAGGAAAGTAAGCGTGACCGAGCAGGAAGCACAATGGACTCCACATAAGACTTAGCAGTTCTTCAAGCCATTATAAAAAACAAGGGCAAAATCTTCCAAGTCTTCAGGAGTTACTGTCGACTTAGAGATGGACCGATTCCCATCACTCTCACCACCTTGAGACTTGGACACACTGGCCCGGGATGATTTTTCCACTAAGTTTGACTCATTACTAGGCAATATCAAGGCATAAGATTCAGTTACATATGCACATGTAAAAGTAGCAAAATACAAAAGGAAAGAGAGCATAATCATACCAGCTATAGCCTGATCGTCGCTCACCCCGGAAGCATCATCATTGAACTTCATCGACTAAGAGTTTTTTTTTTTTTGCATGGCTTGGACCCCGATGCAACATCACTCTCAGCATTGGTTGTCTTCTCAATCTCTGCGTCATCTGAAATTAGGCATACGGTCATCAAATGGGTAACATTCAAAGGCACAAGTGGAGGGGACAATGGGCCAGTTTTCTCACCAACAATAGCAACCTTACTTCCACCAACCTCATTACCCTAACGATTTCTCTTCCTAACCAAACACTCGGTCAGAGGAACCTCATACTCCGCGTCCTTTATCTCATGTTCAACTAATGTTACTGCACCCATTAGCATAGGTGGAGAAGGAGCAGGATTACATCGACATCAGGGTTAGCAGGAAAAATGATTAGCTCAGAAACAACGTTGACACCCTCATTTTCAGATTCAACAATCATAGAGATAACATTAATCACTTCAAAAGAAAGAAAAAGCTTATGGTTAATTCAAACGGCGAAAGCTAAAACAAAGGAATAAGAACACATATGTGGAATCAACAACTCACCCTGGCCACCTTTATAAATCATAAGTGTGGAAAACTAGAAGGGGGGTTGAATATTTTTACCGATTGAAACTTTGTTTTAAACTATTTAGATCAACTTATGTCAATCTATTTAATGTGTGTGTTGGATGATGATCGATAAAGCATATAAACAAGTAATGCAAAGATAAAGAGTAAGAAACACAAAACCACGACGCGAGTGTTTATAGTGGTTCGGCTACAAGGACACCTTCCTTGCCCTACTATACTCCCCGAGTTCCCCACTCAAAAGTTCGTAAGCACTACACAATACAAGCTCCTTAATGTGGCGGAGAAGCCTTCACAACGTCACCTACTCTTTATCCGGTACAAGGCTAAACATCGGGTTCTTCCACGAGGTAGAACCAAACCTATCACAATGTCGCCTACACTTTATCTGGTACAAGGCTAGATACCGAGTTCCATTACAAAGTAGGAACTACTACCCAACACAACACAACTATCCCAAAGGAGACACACTCCTTATTACAACATCATAAGGATATCACTATCCTTTAATCCGAACTAACCATCTTTTACATCGATGCACCATATCGAATATACTTCCTTGGCACCTTTCACTAATGCCTTCGACTTGACCCTTTGGTACCTTTCACTAATGCCTTCGACTTGACCCTTTGGCACCTTTCACTAATGCCTTCGACTCGACCCTTTGCCACCTTTCACTAATTCCTTCAACACAACACTTCTAAGGAGGGAGGAAGAACTATCAACAAGATAACTTTAGTAGTCTTGATGATGACGAAGCTTGACAACTCATGGAATTGAGCTTGGTCGACTTCAAGAGGTGGTGGTGTCTCCTTTAAGAGGAACCTAAAGAATCACACAAACAAAAAACTACATAGAAAGATCCTTTGGATCTGAGGTTAGAGAGTTTACAATACTAAGAGAAAGTATGTGTAAAAGGGATGAGATGCAAGAGATAAATGGCTCACTATTTATAGGAAAATTTCTTTACTGTTACTCGGTTCCCACGGTTCCCTCCCCAGAGGGATCCGGCAGCTGGGTCAGCCTAAGTCCGGATTTTGGGTTGTAAACCGGGTTATGGGTTATGGGTTATGAACCATGGGTCATACAAGATGCAATGTATCTAGACATTGGATCATGGGTCATAGGTCATGGACCATGGATAATACCCAACATGGCTTAATGCATGATGTCATGCAATGGGTCATGGGTTATAGATCAAGCTCCTTGGGTATGGGTCATGGACTTTGGGTTTTACCAAACTATATTCAATGTATCTAGTCAATGAGTCAAGTACTTAGATTTTTACCCATTACAATATAAGTATGCACATTTCCATATTATGTAAACACTAGTTGTTACACATATGCAATTCTATAAGATGTGAACAATATTACTTGTTTAGTGTTTTATATGAAAATGTAAGTGTGTTAGTAAACTATTGGCTCAAACCATTTACGTATTTTATTTGTTTCGTTAAATGATTTTACGCTTGTTATCGACAAAACATTAGAAGATCGTAAAATATAAATAAATATTTTTACGGCTTATTTGTATTAACAATCTTCCCCTTTTTGTTGATGACAAAACATAAGATTATTTTAAGGAAAAACTAAAATTCGTAAAAGTTTGAATTGAAGTTTTTACTCTCTTTTCCCCCTTTTAACACATTGTTTTGAGAAAAACTTGTGAAAAGAAATAATATGAAAAAAATAGAGATTAAGAGAAGAGAAAAAATCTCGTTTTAGCTCCCCCTTGACGGGTGCTTCCCTTTGTTGAGGGCGTCAAGTAATTAGGAAGACTAAGAGAGTGTTTTGCAAATATGTTTGCAAATGGTTTCGTCTTTTTGACGAAAATGCTCCCCATTGACGAGTGATCCCCTTTTGTGAGGGACTCAAGTAATAAAGAAATCCTAAGTGAAAGTATTGCAAGCGTTTTTGCAATAGTTTTGTTTTGACAAGAAGCTCCCCCTTGTTGAGGGTGTCAAAGTCTTCATGTGTATTTTGAAAATCTACAAAACAATGGTTAGAAAGCAATTAGATGATGCATAATTTCCTGCAAATGAGACTCAAATTAGTACTAAAAAGTGCTTCTGTTGCACAGATCCTATGGTTCCTCCTTGGGAGGGATCCGTCTAGGCAAAAATGTGGGATCCGTCTACCTGCATTCTCATGACAACAATATAGATGTGAAATGTGACGTTTAACATCAACAAGAGTTATATATTAAGGCACTAAACGTGTTTTCATAGCATACAACATGTAATATCATTCAATAAAATGAGAGAAATGATGTACATAACTCTAAAACTAAGAAAATGATCCAGACATGAAGTATTATTCCTAATCAATCTAAGTTATGCTTAAGACTAGAATACCACTTAAAATCCTGAGCTTAAGGATGTTTAGGTTTTTTGACCTCATCGAAATGCTCAAGGAGGTGATAAAACATGAAACGTAGCTCGTCACGTACTTCATGTACTAAACCTTCAACATGTTGACAATGATAACAATCTTTGTCATGGCTAAGGAATGGTGGTGGTAGGAAGGGAGTGGTTTGAGATGGAAGGTTGGGTGGAGGTTCCACAAAAAAAGAAAGGTTTTGTGGAGGTATGTTTGATGAAGTTGGAGGTGGTTCAACTAAGGATGCTTGTGGTGGTAGAGAGGTGTCTCTTCCATGTGATCCGGTTGTTGATTCCTCATAATCTAAAATGGACTATTTGAGGATGATGGAGAAAAGGATATCGGTGCTAGTGTTGTTTCAACACCACGGTTTTGTTGTTGCGCTATCCTCTCAATTGAGGAGAATGTTGGCAATGGTAGAGGATGAGATGGCCTAGAAGGCAAGTCTTCTAAGTTGTAGAAGTGTGGAGATGAGAGTGGAGTGGTGAAGGATATGGCTCTAGGCACTAGGGGTGATGGTTTAGTGGAAGTAGGGGTGTTTGGTTTAGGAGTAATAATAGTGTTTGGCAAGGGTAGTTTTGTGGGAACAATTCCTTTAGGAACTGGTTTGATTGGTAGAGTTGGCTGTGAGGGGATTTTAGTGTTTGGAGCTGTAACGGGTGATGATTTGGTTGAAGAAATTTCGTGAACAACCCGAGAAAGTTTCTTGGGAGGTCCTTTGGTAGATGAGTTAGCACTAGGAGCTTTCCTCATGATGAAATGATAAATGGATAGTGAGATAAAGGCTTTTTAGTTGATGAAAATGAGGTTGTGAATGGTGACTTGGAAGTACTAACAAAGTGGTTTATAAAGCAAAGGGTTTGGTAAGTGAATTTAAATCTTAAGCCACTAAGATCCTTCAAAATGCAATGATTTGCATGCACAAGAGTCAACTTCAGAGTTGCACTGATCAAGGAAGTCAATTAAGATAAGATGGAGTGTTCAAGTTAGCAAGGAAAGCTTGAAATGATTGTTTTAGCTAGGATCAACTTAGTCTGTGCAACCGGTTTCCACGGTTCCCTCAAATGAGGGATCCGTCTAGGCTAAACCTAGGGATCCGGCTATCAGCAGTCAAAGAAAAGGAAGATGATGTCTTGTAAGGTCTAATACCTACACATCTTGAGTGTTTTCAGTCTTCTCGCGTGTCTTAAATGATATGAGACTTAAATGATCAAGTGAAATGAGTGAGGGTAGCTAATGATTGTCTTTTATGGAAGGAAATGAGGTTTTCATGAGTACCAATGGGTGGTCAAAGATGACACTAAGAAATTTTAGAGTGTCAAGAGGTGTTAAATCATCCTAGAGATCAGATGGTAACTTAAGAGAAATTTTGAAAATTCCCTAAAAATCATAAGAAATGAAAAAACTATTTTTTTAGCCTATTTTGTGGTAAGGAAGACTAAAATCAATTTGATAAAATTGAGAGAAATATCAAACTAGGTGTTTTGAGACGTGAGGAACAATGTGTGAGCATTTGAGCGAAAATATGGTGAGTTTTGATGAAGTGATAAATCAAAAACACCTTAAATGTGATCCTAAGTTAGTTATGAGTGAATGTGAAACCAACTGAGCTTGAGGAGGACTTAAGTGATCCTAAAGTATTATGTTTAACTAGTATAATATGGTCTAGAGGATTGGATTGAAGTGGGGATATAAGAAAATCTACTTACGTTGCCCGGATCCCACGGTTCCCTTACTTGAGGGATCCAGCTAGTAGAAAGTCAGGGATCCGGCCATCTGAGACATAATGCTTAACAGTGACCGAGCACTATTTTGTTCTAGGTGTCCGATTATAAAACCTCATGATTTCCAAAGTAACTAAACACAAATATAAGCAAGATATCAAATGAACAATGAACGTTTTATTTCATAGGAATGATCATGTTACAAAGGTAAAAGATGAGTCCTAAGGATTGATTCTATTTAAAGAAAAGACTAGGTTTCTCGTGCGTTTTCATTTGATGGATCGTTGAATGGATGGTGAGTATTTGAGGATTCAGGAACGAAGAATGACGTGATGAGAGATGTGTTCAAAGGTTCCATCATTTTATTCACAAGTATGTATAAAGGACTTTGAAATTGAGGATGATAGTACCTGATATGGTGATAGAGGCATGTTAGGAACATTCCATATGGAATAAGTTTGTTCTTGCTACCTTGGACATTTACAATTCGTCTTGCGAAGAAGTAGGCAAGATTGTATGGTTGTTGAGTTAGAAGACAATACATCATGTGAGCACAACAAGCAGGAAGTATCTCACGGTTTCCTCTAAGACTCCAAACATTTTCACGTAGTATGACTGCGAGAGGTTTGAGATCATCTCGGATATCACGTGTATGGATTATATTTGGATTTGTGTAATTGGATTGAGGGATGCATAAAATGCGAGTTATTTCTTGAGGAGAAGGTATGTGTGAGCAGTATGGACTGTTTTCTTCACGGTAGTTAAAGAGACAATCAAGAGACCAATCTTCAGTGAAGGCACATTTTCCATGATTTGGAATTCTGAGAATGTGAGCAAATTGCCCAATATTTAAGACAAACTTTTGGTTCTTGATCCAAAACCATAGTGATAGAGAGCGATCCTCGTTACGAACGAGTTCAACTTGACGAAAGAATTCCAAAACAAACCGCGGACAAATTTTCTCGTTAATTCCGAGAAGACCTTCAAGTCATATGGTGCGAAATGAGGTATTGATACCTTCTTGGTATAGTAGAGGTGAGTCAACAACACGTCCTTCATGAAAGCAACGAGTTTCGAGATTATTGAAGCCACAGACATGATTGCCAGGTGTGTTAGGCTCAAGAGAAATATTAGGAATGTAGACACAAGTGAGTTGAAAATCGAATTCATACTCATGAGTCATGATGAGACCTATAGAAATGAAATGAATAATTTACATGAGAAAGTTAAGACAAAGTGATGCATCAAGAGTGAAGACATTTTTGATTGGTGACATCTTAGTATGATCCAAAAAAAAATAATCTTCTAATGTTTTTATTGATTATTCTATTTATATTAACAATGATAATTAACTTAATTTGTTCTAACATTCTAGTAGGGTTTTTTCCTTTCATGGTAAGTTTTATGAAGTAGTTTTATGTTGCATGAGTTTACGCTCCTGTGTCAATCTGCTCACTGGTTCCTTTTAAAAGGGATCCGCTAGTTAAAAGTTAGGATCCGCGGATCTGCAGCTTTTGATGATAAATTATCTTGACGAAATTGATTTTTGCAACTTTTATGTTATACGGAGGAATGTGTTTTAGCCAATGTTACTACTTAAGCATGCGTTGTTGATTTCGAAAACATGTCAATGTTTAAAGGTGCTAGAAAAAGAAAAACCAATATGACAAACACACTATGAGAAATAAACGAGATAAACTAAGATATTAATAATATTTCATTTCAACACTAAGAGCAATACAAATGATTGGATATATGATACAAATGTAGATCAACAAGACAAAGTACATGTCTCCATGAGAAAACTTGATCATGGGATACACGAGAGCGATGAGTGATATGATGATGAGCACGAAGGCGATGTAAACCATGATGATGGAAATCTTCCTTGGTTTTGATTTTTCAATGTAAGATAAAGAAGAAGATGATATTTGAGTGTGAGGTATTTTGAAAATGGAAGATTTGAAAAATGAGGTTTGGTGGTGTTAGAACGATCGAAGGAAGTTTTTATGGGGAAGGAAAATTTTTTGAGATTTGTGTTTTGTTTTATTAGTATTTAGAAAGATTTGATTTTTAGGTTTTAGGTTAAGACAACACATATTGATATACCTAGGTTTAGACGGAAGATAACACGTATGCACAAAGATTTTCTAATGAAGCCACGTATATCACAAAAGCATATAAAATAAATAAGTAAATAAAGAAAAACTAATATAACCAAATAAATTTCTATGCAAGCATACTTATTCTTAGCTAATGTTATTTAGAGATAGGTTTTAAGAAAATCATACCTCTAATGCAATTTTGAGTGCCCCTTACTATTGACACAAAGTATCAATGGACAACTCTAGTTTCTTCGAGATCTAGTTGGTAGTAAGTTAAGATACCCTTTTCGAAAAGGTTATCTTATTACCAAGGAATTCTGATGGCTTGCTTAATGTGAGATTAGCTAAACAAAATGACAAGAAAGGTTAGTGCATTTTGTAAGACAAAATAAGATGTGAGAAAAAAAATTAATGTTGTCATCCAATCAACATCCAATGAAAGTGTTCTTTAAAACATGGTATTTGTTTTTAGAAAGTTTTCGTTGTAGCTTTCAATCATACAGGGATCATATCAGGTTTTTAAAGTACAATATACTCTAAGAAACTAGGTAACGAAGCTCTGGTACCAATTGTGGAAAACTAGAAGGAGGGGTTAGTTTTACCGATTAAAACTTTGTTTTAAACTATTTAGATCAACTTATTTCAATCTATTTAATGTGTGTGTTGGATGATGATAGATAAAGCATATAAACAAGTAATGCAAAAATAAAGAGTAAGAAACACAAAACCATGACGCGAGTGTTTATAGTGGTTCGGCTACAAGGACACCTTCCTTGCCCTACTCCACCCCCGAGTTCCCCACTCGAGAGTTCGTAAGCACTACACAACACAAGCACCTTAATGTGGCGGAGAAGCTTTCACAACGTCGCATACTCTTTATCTGGTAGAAGGCTAGACATCGGGTTCTTCCACGAGGTAGAACCAAACCTATCACAACGTCACCTACACTTTATCCGGTACAAGGCTAGATACCAAGTTCCATTACAAAGTAGGAACTACTACCCAACACAACACAACTATCCCAAAGGAGACACACTCCTTATTACAACATCATAACGATATCACTATCCTTTAACCCGAACTAACTATCTTGTACATCGATGCACCATATCGAATATACTTCCTTGGCACCTTTCACTAATGCCTTCGACTTGACCCTTTGGCACATTTCACTAATGGCTTTGACTCGACCCTTTGGCACCTTTCACTAATGCCTTCAACACAACACTTCTAAGGAGGGAGGAAGAACTATCAACAAGATAACTTCAGTAGTCTTGATGATGACGAAGCTTGGCAACTCATGGACTTGAGCTTGCTCGACTTCAAGAGGTGGTGATCTCACCTTTAAAAGGGACCTAGAGAATCACACAAACACAAAACTACATTGAAAGATCCTTTGGATCTGAGGTTTGAGAGTTTACAATACTAAAAGAGAGTATGTGTAAAAGGGATGAGATGCAAGAGAGAAATGACTCACTATTTATAGGCAAATTTCTCTAATGTTCCCTGCCCCACGGATCTCTCCCGTAGGATCCGCTAGTGAATCCAGGATCCGACACCGGTCGACTTAAGTCCGGATTTTGGGTTGCAAACCGGGTTATGGGTTATGAACCATGGGTTATACAATATGCAATGTATCTATACATTGAATCATGGGTCATGGGTCATGGACCATGGATAATACCCAACATGATTTCATGCATGATGTCATGCAATGGGTCATGGGTTATGGATCAAGCTCCATGGGTATGGGTCATGGACTTTGGGTTTTACCCAACTATATTCAATGTATCTAGTCAATGGGTCAAGTACTTAGATTTTTACCCATTACATTACCCATTACAATATAAGTATGCACATTTTCATATTATGTAAACACTACTTGTTATACATTTGCAATTCTCTAAGATGTAAACAATATTACTTGTTTAGTGTTTTATATAAAAATGTAAGTGTGTTAGTAAAATATTGGCTCAAACCATTTACGTATTTTATTTGTTTCGTTAAAATGATTTTACGTTTGTTACCGACAAAACATTAGAAGATCGTAAAATATAAATACACGTTTTTACGGATTATTTGTAGTAACAATAAGGACCATCCTAGGTGCCCACCGCTGGCTTAGATGGGCTTGCACCAACACACCCTCTAACAAAGGTCTCCTATAAACATTCAAGTTACTTTAACGAGTAAGCAAATCACGTTCAACACCTGGAGGAATCAAAGGCAGTTCCTCCAGGTTAGGGTTTACACCATTACTCGACCTGACGTGTTGATTGGGCAAAAGGGCATGGTCCACATTTATCTACGCCAGTTCTTATGCCAACCTGATAAACCCCTTGCAGCCTAGTTACGAAGAACCCATGGTCCAGTCTATACCTCTTCTCTATTGACCATCACGATGCATGCTTTTCGATACAAAAAAATGGTGAAAAGCAAGAAAGCTGGAAGGTGAATTCAACCCAAAACAGGCCAAGATAAAAGCATCAAGTCTTTGGTAGCCTAAAAGGTGTATATGCGCAAAGGCGATGTTATTAAGTCGGAGAACTTCAAAATAAAGGTGATGCAGTGGAAACCTATCATTGAAATCCCGTGCATACTCTAAGTAGAAGGAAGTTACGCCATACGATGGTGGTTGATCAGCCCTCTCATGCATTTTAGGCACACGAGGCAAATACAGTAGATTTCTGGTCAAGCATATAATTGTTAAACTTAGCAGATTTTATTAGGTTTATTAGCGACATAACTATGCTCACTATCAGATAACGCAAGCCCAAAAAGAAAAAACACAAGCCTATATAACAAAGTTTTTCTTCTGGTCAACGAGAAGAACAAAATGCAAACTAACGTTGTTTCGCCATCGTTTCTCTCAAAATCTTGGTAACAAGGCTTCAAGAATCGGAATCTGTCACCGGTTAGGAACAAGGAAACACACCCAAAGAAAGCGTGTATTAATAGACATGTGCGCAATTGATGTCAGGATAACTTTAAGCACAGTTGATTCAACAAGTCTAAACTCGTCGAAAAAATCGAAAGGACGAAATTCAAATCATTTCGAAAAGATTTCTTTAGCATTTCCCAAGCAAACATTCAATTCTACCGTACCTTGAAACAACCCATACGTTACTTAGGGAATACAACTTACACCCTAGTCATCATTACAAGTAAAGTGTGAAGTAGCCTGGAGGAATAAGGACTGATAAACAAACCCTTGTTACCTTACACAGGCGAGGGGGACTAAGTCATTTAGTCCGACATCATATCACTTGTACATGACATGAGACTAGACTCGGGAGACTTAATAGCATATCAGTATCGATGACCCAAGCCCACTAACTACATGCTCAGATCAAGCCCATTACTTAAGGTTTATGAATAAACATATGATAAGAACCATGCAAACCTAGGCCACATTGGACCTGGTTACATCTCCCAGGCCACATAGTGCATGTGCATGAGACAATTGTCCCCAACTGTCACTAACGGTTAAGATGTACAATCACACACGACCAACATTATAGGAAGCAAACACTCTCCCGTATATATTTGGAAGTTTTAATATGTACAATGAGGGGCTGTTCTCCTTGTCTACTCATGAGATGATCAACGCGTGGCCTCTCTACGACCATTAATCATCCATCAAGGGTTTATCTCTAAACCCTACATGCCTCTCTATAAATAAAAGGCATCACACACACCAATGGAGCATTAGTCCAATGGTTGAAACATTTCGCTGAAATAATCGACCTGTGTTCAAGTCTCATCCTCGGCATATGCTTCATATAGTACCCACCTCCGCAAACCTATGGGCACACCGGAGACTTTGTGGAATAAGAGCTCAGGGTCCAGTCTCGACTCGTGCTCACCCAGCTTGGTGCTCCACTGGCCGAGAGTTCAGGAGTTATTCCTCGCGGGATGAATGGCGGGTGCTAAAAGCACACTGGATCGTGCGTCCCCCGCCAATCTACAACTTTTGGAAAAGGCATCACACACAACTTTTATAAGTTCACACACTTGGGCAAAACACCGTTTGTCACATAGTAGCACACACATGGTTTGTTTAAGTGTTACCCGAGCTTCTTGATCTTTATCATCTCTTCGGGTCCTTACTGCTGAACACGAGAAACCAAACAATACAACCATCCTAATCCACTCTTCATCCCAATTTACGTGCCATAGATAAAGAATAACACCTTTTATAAATTGTCATTACTCACAAAAATTGAAAGAAATGTTAATTTACACAAAATTGGATATTTTGACAATTTCCAGAAATAATAAAATTCCAAAAATCATAGAGAGTAGGCCTTCTAGAATAGTTATTATCCAACAAGAAAAATAAAATTTTGAGGCAGCAGGGGTTCGAACTTGGGACCTAGAATATATTAGGAATGCATGTTAACCTTTATCTATATAATTGCGTTTATCTATATAATTGTGTTACCTAACCGGGCAACAAAAGGCAAAAACCATTTCAGCTTATTGACATCATAAAGGGCAACCTTTAGCTTAGAGCCAACTGTCTCAACCAATGGTCTAGCACAATGTGTGTTACTAGTTATGCGTTTACTTGTATTGCCTTATTTATTTTCTTTATGAGCTTTAACAACATTATTTATTTTCTTTCACCGCTCATGTACATAAACTCGAATTTATCTTTACCCTATGAAGTTTGATGCTCCACTAGAAGTGTTAAATAATAGACTACGTGCTCATGTGCATAAACTCGAATTTATCTTTACAATTGTAGCACACTCATTCCATCTATTGTTAATCATTATATCGATTTTAGGTGGAAAATGGACGTTGTGTCTCCAATTATTGGTCCTGTTGTTGAAGCTTTATTGGTTCCGATTAAGAAAGAACTGGGTTTCTTGGTTTTGTCTAGAAGCTATGTTAGAGACATGGAAGTCCAAATGAAGCAACTGAATGACACAGCGCTCGATATTGAAGACAGAAAGGTGATGGAAAATGCAAACGATCAAGTGGTGCCTCATCATGTGAAGCAATGGTTGGACGATGTCAAAACAATCAACAACAACGCTGAAGAAATCCTAAAAGGTGGAATTGGATGCTTTAATCTGAAGATGAGATATAAAGCAGGAAAAAAATCCTGCCAAATTCTCAAGGAGATTGATCGTCTCTTGAAAGAAAAAAATGATACCGAGTGGACTAACCAACAAGTACCTCTTGGTATGGTTAGTTCTACAAGTCCATCAACAGTTCCGGAAAACAGCTTCCAGTCCACAGATTTGATATTCAAAGAAGCATTGCAGTCACTAGAAGCAAATAACGAAACCACTAAGATAGCTCTATGTGGGATGGGTGGTGTAGGGAAGACCAGAATGATGAAACAACTAAAGGAGGCAGTGGAGCATTTGAAAATGTTTAATTGGGTTTTGAAGGTGGATGTTGGACAAAACTCTGACCCAATTGCTCTCCAACAAGCTATTGCAGAGTTCATGGGTCAGCCTTTAAATGAAACAACTAAAGATGCAAGGGCTACTCGCCTTCGTAATAGATTTGCGAGGATGTCAGAAGATGGTCAAAATAAGATCTTGGTTATTCTGGATGATCTTTGGAAGAAGATTGACCTTGAAGATATTGGACTAATGAGTCCTTTATCAAAAGGATTCAAGTTATTGCTCACAACACGATTTGGAGATGTTTGCAGTCAGATGGAAGTTGAAACTAAGTCAATTTTGAAAATGGGCCCTTTAAATGATGCAGAAGCAAAAAGTTTGTTTTTTGGAATTGTGGGACATTTGAATGATGACCCTGAGCTCCATGAGATTGGAGAAGAAATCATAAAGAGGTGTGGTAATTTGCCCATTGCCCTAAAAACCATTTCCTCTTCTCTTAAAGAGCGCACCAAGGATGAATGGAAAGAAGCCCTTTCCTGTTTACAGCGCCATGATCTTCAATACTTTAATGACATTGCGCATAAAGTTTTTGAGATAAGCTACAACAATCTCAAAAGAGATGATGATAAAGATATTTTTCTTCTTAGTGGCTTGTTTCCGGATGACTTGGACATTCCAAGGGAAGAGTTGATGAGGTATGGATGGGGATTAAAGCTTTTTCCTAAAGTGCATACTATAGCAGAAGCAAGACGTCGAGTAAAAACATGCGTTAACAACCTCATAGGTGCAAACTTATTGATTGAAAGTGATCGTTTAGGGTGTGTCAAAATGCATGACCTTGCACGTTCTTTTGCTTTAAGTAACTATACAAAAGTCAAGCAAGCTTCGATTGTTAACGATGATAACATGTCAGAGCGTATTACAGAAGATGCAAACGAGTCTTACGAAAGAATTCTACTGAAGTGTCCCCGTATGTCTGTATTTCCTAGAGACTTCAATTACGCAAACCTTAAACTTTTGAAGTTAATGGATGCGGAAGAGCTACTCAAGTTTCCAGAAGACTTTTATGAAAATATGGAAAACCTTGAAGTCATAGCATATGAAGGAATGCAATATCCGCTCCTTCCTAGATCACTTCAATGCTCCACCAACCTTAGAACACTTTGTCTCCATGGATGCGAATTGATGTTTGATTTCTCTTCTATAGGAGATCTTGTGAATTTGGAAGTACTCAGCTTTGCTGAATGTCGAATCCAAAAGTTACCATCAGTGGTAGGGAAACTGAAAAAGCTAAGGTTACTGGATTTGACAGGATGTTTTGACCTTCATATCGATGATGATGTCTTTAAAAACTTAGACAATCTTGAAGAGCTTTATATGAGAGTCTATGGGTCGAACACTATCAGGTTAACAGAGGTAAATGGTGAAGAATTCGCAAAACTTTCAAAGAGGCTTATTGCGTTAGAAGTCGAGTTCTTTAAGAATATGACCCTACCAAAAAAAGTGACCTTTACGAAACTTGAAAGATTCAAGATATCTATGGGTTGTCTGTTGGATGGAAATAAGGATATGCATTCATTTGAGAATACATTAAAGCTTGTGACTAACCGCGAAAAGCTTATGGAATGCAAAATCAGTGAGTTGTTTAAGAAAACAGAAAAACTTCATTTCCAAGTGATGAATGTGAAGACACTTGAAGATGTTTTAATGCATCCTTCTGAACACTCATTGTGCAATTTAAGAGTACTTCATGTTTCCGAGTGCGCAGACCTAAGATACCTCTTCACAATTCCTGTGGCATGTGGTTTGAGGAAACTCGAGCATCTCACAGTTTCCTCATGCCATATTCTGGAATCACTGGTGCATGATGACAGTGATAGTAGTGGATCTGGAGTGATAGTATTTCAGAAGCTAAAGTTTCTGGATTTGAAAATGCTACCAAAGCTGGGAAGTTTATGCGACATTGAACAAGTTGTTGAACTACCGCAATTGGAGGAGTTGATACTTGACGAACTTCCCAAGTTCACAAGCATTTATGCTGACAATAACAGTTCTGCAATGCGACCATTCACAAAGGTAATTAGGTTCAGGGAAATTCATCTAAATAACCATATTTATTAACATATTAACCAAAAAATTCCTCAAATTTTCATGGATCATTTGTGGGCCACCGTTTGAGCTTATCTTATCAAAATGCAGACCCCCATTTGAACCATTTCCAACCTCTTTGAAGCATCCACGATAAAAAAAAAAAAAAAAAAGAACCATTGATGGCATATTCTACCAACCCTCTTTCCCAGTCTTTTTTCCCGCTTTTCACGTAACACCCAACCCCAAATTACCATTGAAAAGTCTTCAAACCAAAAAACATTCATATTTGAAGCTTTAAAACTTGTAAACAAAAAATAATCGCCTATTGCCGATGGTCTAGAAATCGAGTCCGTAAATTCTTTTTTTGTTTGCGGTAATTGTGGTTAATTTGGTGATTTTAATTTCTTATGGTCAATTTTGCGCATAAACGTTATTTAAGTTAATAACCCTTAAGTTTATATTAAATTTAAGCATTGGAAGTTACAAATTACTTGCATCAACAAACTTTAACTTCTCTTATATATCAAGTAATTATATTACATAACTCAACTTATTATTTGTGGATGGAACTGATTTAATAGCTCTTGATTATCGTGCAGGGTGCGCTTCCTAATTTGGAGATATTGAAGATTTATTCGATGGAGAAACTGATTGAGATATGGCCGTCTCAAATTACTACCAGCACAGAAGCTGTTGTTTGCAACTTGAGAGAGATTGAAGTGCAAGACTGTAGTCGTCTTGTTAATATTTTTCCGAGCAATCCTATGTCTTTGCTGCATTGTTTAGAAGAGCTTGAAGTTAAAGGATGTGGTTCCGTTGAAGAGTTATTTAAAATTGATTTGGGATGTGCTGGTAAAATGGAGGAAGTTCAAAGTAGCTTGAGAAGCATTCGAGTCAAGGGCTTAGAGAGGCTAGAAGTGGTGTGGAGGATAAAAGATGCAAGTAATTGTAGTTTTCATATTAGTGCCTTTCAGAATGTTGAAAACATACAGATATATGGCTGTGATTCTTTTAAAGATATATTCACACCTACTGCCACCAATTTTAACATGAGAGCAGTTGTGGACATAAAACGTGAGTCCAGAGACATGATGTTTAAAGAAGCATTAAAATTCCTCGAGCCGAATAATAGGACACAAAAGATAGCTATATGCGGAATGGGCAGTATCGGGAAGACCAAAATGGCAGGACAATTAAAGAAGGCTGCGGAAGATATGAAAATGTTTGATTGGATTCTAGAGGTGGATATGGGGAAAAAATATGACCGATTTTGGCATCAACAAGCTATGGCACAGAGCATGGGTGAAACTCTAACTGGTTTATCTGAAGATGAAAGGGCTGATCATCTTCATAACAAATTTAAAGAGATGTCACAAGATGGTAAGAATAAGATTTTGGTTATAATGTATAATATACAGGACGTAATCCACCTCAATGACATTGGACTAACAAGTCCTTTGCCATTTGGCTTCAAGTTGTTGCTGACAACACAAGCTGTTTCTGTGGGAAATAAGATGGGTGTTAACGAAAGTTCCATCTTCTTTATAAGTGGTTTAGAAGAACAAGAAGCAAAAGTTTTATTTTTTGAAACTGCAAGACTTTCAAATGGTGAAGTTGCTGATCCTGAGCTCCTTAAGATAGGAGAAGAGATTGTAAAGCGGTGTTTTGGTCATCCCCTTGTCATAGAAACCATGGCGAGTTGTCTTATAGACAAAACAATTGAAACATGGAAAGATGCTCTTTCTCATTTACCACACCCTAATAACTTTGGAGACACTTTGGGACAAGTTTTTCGGTTTAGGCACAACAATCTGAAAAATGACGATGATAAAACAATTTTTGTTCTTAGTTGCTTAGCTGCACGTAAATCTCATATTCCTGTGGAGAACTTGATGAGATATGGATGGGGATTGAAGTTGTTCAACAAAGTGCATACTTTAGCGGAAGCAAGACAACACGTGAAAACTTGTGTTAACAACCTTATACGTGCAAATTTGCTCAAAAAAACTGATCGCAGTGGATGTGTCAAACTGATTAGTGGCATGGCTTTTGATGCTTTTTGTTCTATCAGAGAATTCAAGCAAGCTGTAGCTGACCATGTTAATGAGTACAAGCTTACAAACGAGGCAAACAATTCCTATGAAAGAGTTTTATTAACTTGTCGAGGTATGCTTGAGCTCCCTCAAATTTCTAGCTCCCGAAACCTCAAACTTTTGAAGCTAGTGGATGGGGAGGAGATACTCAAGTTTCCAGAACATTTTTACGAAAGAATGAAAACACTTGAGGTTTTGGCTCTTGAAAGTATGCATACTCCATTGCTCCCGCGACACTCAACTGAACTTCGAACACTATGTCTTGGTACATGCTCATTGATAGATGATTTCTCTTGTCTCGGAAATTTGGTCAACTTGGAAATACTCAGCTTTGCTAATTGTGGAATCCGGAAGTTACCATCAACCATAGGTAAGTTGAAAAAGTTGAAGTTACTTGATTTGACAGGATGTATTGACCTCTGTATTGATGATGGTGTCTTTGAGAACTTGGTCCGTCTTGAAGAGCTATATATGAGAGTTTCTCAACAAAAACCTATAAGGTTCACAGATGCCAATTGCCATGAATTAGAGATGCTTACAAGGGGCCTTTCTGCAATAGAGGTCGAGTTCTGTGAAAATAAGGCCCAGCCAAAAGATATGTCATTTCAGAGACTTGAAAGGTTCAAGATATCTATTGGATCTCTTTTGGACGAAGAAGAAGAGGAGCACAATGACACAAATTCATTCAATAATACATTGAAGCTTGTAACTAACCGCGAGGAGCTTTTGGAATGCAGACTCACTGAGTTATTTGAGAAAGTGGAGGTACTTAATTTACAAGTGAATGATTTGAATCATCTTGAAGAAGTTACAACGAATCATTCTCAACAATCATTTTGCAACTTAAGAGTCCTTGATGTATTTAAGTGTCCAGAATTGAGATACCTATTCTCAATGTCAGTGGCAAGTGGCTTAACGAAACTTGAACGGCTCACAGTTTCCTCGTGTCGAGCACTGGAATCACTGATACATTGTGACAACAGTGTAGGCGGGGTGATTGATTTTCCAGAGCTAAAGTTTCTGTCCTTACAAAAGCTACCACAGTTGGTAAGTTTGTGTGACAGTGACAAAGTAGTTGAGCTACAAGAACTGGTGGAGTTGAGACTCAGTGGCCTTCCCAACTTCACAAGCATTTATCCCGACAACAATTCTGCAATGCAACCATTCTTGAACAAAGAGGTATATGCGTGTGTTGTGATATAAATATATGCTTAACTGTGGTGGAACTAGAGAGGAGGGGGGGGTCACAGGACCGATGAAATTTTGTTGCATACTGTTAGTTTTCGTAAGCAAATTCCATTTTTTTTTAATTGCACCCGGTCCAATAAGGTTGTGTTTCTAATTAATCCATTGATAAGTACAAATTAAACTCAACTTTTTATTTAAAGTACATGTATCACGATTCAAAAAAAGTTGTGCACATGATCCTTTTTAATCCTCGTTCCACCACACGTAGTTTGTATTGATGATTTTCCAGACTAAGTAACCATTTAAAATTCAAATAATTATGGTTTGAAATTTTGTAGGTTAAAACTCGTAAGTTGGAGAAACTGAAGATTTCTTATATGGAGAACTTAAAGCAAATATGGTCGTCTGTAGTGTCTATTAGTGAGGAAGTCAATACTTCTGTCCTAAGAGCGATTGAAGTGGAGGGATGTGATAGTATTGTGAATCTTTTTCCATGCAATCCATTGCCATTACTCAATCAGTTAGAAGAGCTTACCGTTAAGAAATGTGATTCCATTGAAGTATTATTTAACTTTGACTTGGGATGCGTTGATAAAAGTCAGGAACTGCGCAGCAACTTGAGAAGAATTCGAGGGGAGGATTCAGGGAAGCTAAGAGAGGTGTGGAGGATAAAAGGTGGAAGACAGTTTCGTGCCCACATATATGGCCTTGAAGATGTTGAAAGCATACACATTTGCAATTGTAAGAAGTTTCGAAATGTATTCACACCTACAATCATCAAGTTTAATACGAAAGCACTTGTGGATGTTACCATAGATGAGGATGAAAACAGTGGGAGAAGCGATTATATAGTTAACAATGGCAAAGAGCAAGAGGTATGTCTTTCCGATTCTGCTTATTTACTTCAAGTTTTCAGAGTTTAAATAAATAAGAAACTAAAAAGAAAAGGAAAAGAAAGACAATATTAATTCTCGTGTTGTCGAGTTGAAAGAGATTGATGAAACGGAATGGAAAGAAAAGGAGTATGTTTTTTAGTAGAAACGAAGAGGAAGGAGAACTAACAATTTTGGCCAACTTTGTTTCATTAATATGTTTTAGGTCTATTAATATGTTTTAGGTCTTACAGCCTCCGTTCGTAATTATTGTTGAAGTCTTTATTTTACAACTTTGATCTTAAATATTTTTATTTGTGTTATATTATATTTGATGAAAATTATACTAACGAAAATACAGTTAAAACTCAATTCATTCATATATTTTGCATCAATTAATATATAACACAAATAAAATTATTTAAGTTAAAGTTAAAAACTAAAGACTTCAAAAGTCAACATTGAACAATAATTATAAAACGGATGGAGTAATATGTTTATTACATCTTACTATTAAGAGGCGGTTAAAAAGTTTGAATTTAAATAAAATAATGTTGTTTGTTTTCGTATAATTATTCGAATGGTTTTAATTATTCGTTTTATGCAACTTATTTATTAAACCAAATAAGTAACTTAAGTAAACATGAAATGAAACTTTTATATTATAAACTTAACATAGTTAATAAATCATTAAATATGTTATCTTAATACAAGTCTTCAACCTACCTCTTATTAGGTAAGAGTCGGTAAAACAAGTTTCACACCTCTTATTAAGTAAGATGAAATATATTTGACCAAGTCTAACTAAAAAAAATGTTTAACCGCATCTGACTTTTTACGCTTTTGACTCAGTAAAAAGTAAAAAACTAGTAAGACATTTTCTAGAAAAAGCAAACATAACATTTATGTCATTCTCATGTAACTAGTTGATAATAAAAAGTTACAAACAAATATATTTTCACTCATACAAAAAAACTATGTTCATTCCTTTGGCTTTATTCTCTTTCCTCTTAAGAATAAGAATATTTAGCAAGGGAAAATGATATAATGATTAAGAAGATGAAATATGAATAAAATTTAGAAGAATAAAGGATTACGCTTTAATAAGTGGATCACTATAACAAAAATCACTTTCCTTTTAGCGACGACACGTTTCGTCGCTAAAAGTCAACGACAAAAATCAAACATTGTTTATTTATAAGTTGACCGAGGACTCATATTTTTAGCGACGACTCGCATCGTCCCTACAAAAATACATTAATCAAATAACATTTTTAATATTAACTTTTTATTAGAAGTAGAAATAATCTAACCCGCCAATAAGAACTTACCGCTAAAATTTTAGTGACGACACGTGTCGTCACTAAAGTATATATGAATTTAATAATACTTATTTTCAGATTAAATAATTTTTTGAAAGAAATTCAAAAAGAATTAAATAATTAGTTTTTAATGTATATATACTTTTAGCGACAACACATGTCGCCGCTAAAAGTATGTATCAATTAAATATTAATTCTAATTTATACATAATTTCTAAAATTAATTTAAAAAATATATATAAATTAGTTAATTGACAAAATTAATATTTTAATAAATTATAAAAATTATTTTGGTAGTTAAATTGTGTTTTAAGTTGCAAAGGTAGTTAATTATGTATCGTCGATACTTTCGTATTTGGACTTGTATAATTCAAACGACGTTCTTCCGTATATGCGTTATCAATATCATTAAATGAAATGCGATAATGCAACTCGATTGAATAAGGAGACACTTGATTGGTTAACAAATATTTTAAAAAAATTAATTAGAAAAATACCAAAAGTGTTATGAAAAAAATATTATATTGATTTTGACTATCTTCCTATTGATATTATGTTGATTGAACTGCATAGACACTAATGAAAGCCAAACAAGATATCACCACCAAAACCAGCCCACCCAAGACCGATCAAGAAATTACAGATGAAGTCCTTCAAAGTAATATAGCTGGTAGCGGCATGTGGTTGCCGGGTATAGGCTCGAGTTTTGGCAGGAGCTCACAACCTAGCCATGGTTGGTGTACCCAAGAACAAGTTGCTGAGATGATGAGGCAACATCAAGAGGAACAAACTAGGTTGAGATTAGAAGTTGAGCAAGTTAGACAGGCAGTTGCAAGTATCCAAAACGCCTTTAACGGCTTTTTGACTTACTTTTCACAGTATACCCCTCCCCCAATGTACACTCCCCAAGTGTTTCCTCCCGGACATAGTAATTACAGTACAACTTTTGCTCCCGGAACTGGCCAGATAGTAGGTGATGATGAAGATGGTAATGGTGTTGGTGATTATGATGATGCTTCTAATGATGAGTAGAGATTTAGTTTGTGATTTGTATTTATATGCATATCGTTTTGTTATTTGTATGCAGATATTAGTATTAGTTTATATCATTATTTTCGAAAACTATGACTTCGTTTGGTTGTTTTGTAATGAATAAATGGAAGGATGAATTTGAATAACTTTATATCATTGTTTTTGATGATTTCCATAGATCTGGAAATGTTGCTGCTGCATTTTTTTTTTTGCTTGCAGCCACTTGATGCGTGTCGTGCAAGGTATAAACTAGAAGTGTTGTATATACTACTCAAAGTTTAAATTTAAAAACTTAAATACCAATCTTTTTATCAAAAAATCATACGGGCATGTATGGCCCGTTCATTTGTAGCATGAAGTGTGGTAAATATTGAAGGATAACTAGTATACGAAAGACTATAATCCATAGTCTTCTTCAGATACTTCAATACTCTCTGAACTGCTTACCAGTGATGAGCACTAGGATTACTAGTATACCTACTCAGTTTACCCACTGCAAAAGCAATATCAGGTCTTGAACAAGTCATGGCATACATTAGGCAGCCAATCACCCTAGAATACGCAAGTTGAGATACAAACTTACCAAGATTAGGCATCGCCTCATTTGTATCCATAGGAGTACTCATCGGAGTACAATCAAAGTAATTAAATTTCTTAACACCTTCTCAATATAATGAGATCGAGAGATAGAAATTCTTTACTTTCATGTTTAATCCTTATACTAAGGATAACATCGCCTTCCCCATGTCCTTCACGGAGAACCTTGATGATAAAATTCCTTTGTCAGTCAACTCGGTTTTGGTCGGTGCAAAGATCAACATGTCATCAACATATAGGCAAATGACGACTCCTTTACCATATTCATCAAATTTGCTATGCACACATTTGTCAGCTTGGTTAAGAACATAATCACTAGACAAGACCACTTCATCAAATTTTTGATGCCATTGCTTAGGTGCCTGTTTGAGTCCATACAAAGACTTAATCAGTTTACACACTTTCGTTTCATTGCCAGGCATGATGAAGCTCTAATGTTGGTTCATATAAACCTCCCCATCCAATTCACCATTCAAGAAAGCTGTTTTCACATCCACCTGATGAATAATCAGATTGTGAATTAATGCCAAAGCAATCAGCAATCTTATGGTACTGATACGAGCCACATGGGCATAAGTATCGAAATAGTCTATCCATGACTTTTGTTTAAAGCCCTAAATGACTAGTCTAGCCTTTAACTTTTCAATAGTTCCATCCACCTTTATTTTCTTTTTGAAAATCCATTTGCAACCCAGAGGTTTGTTACCAGATGGTAGATCAACCAACACCCAAGTGTTGTTGCCCATGATGGAATCCATCTCATCAGTGATTGCTTCTTTCCAGAAAGCAATATCGTGGGACTTCATTGATTCTTCAAATGTTTTGGGATCATCCTCAATAATGAAGCAATAAGAGTATTAGTCAAAGACCTCATCCATTGTTCCTTCAATCAAATATAATTGAAACTCAGGTCCAAATGACTTTGGAGTCCTGACCCTTTTGCTCTTTCTAAGCTCAGGTTCAGGTTGCTGAACCACAACCTCATTAGAAACCTCATCAGAGGCCTCTGAAACACCAATGTCATTGGTTTCATTTGGAATCCTTTGACTTGGTCTAGAGACTGATGAGAATCTATTCTCATCAAATATTGCATCCCTTGATTCAATTATTGATTAATTGAAACAGATTTATTAGGTTCAATAACATAGAACCTAAAAGCCTTGGAATGATCAGTATATCCAATAAAAATGCATTCAATGCCTTTTTCACCCAAAGTTTTCGCTTGGATCGTGGAGTCTTACAATGACCTACAATCCGAACCCCGAGAAAGTTCTCGTCGTTTTCTTTTAGTCCGAGTTCATAAGGGTAATCTTGTTCTTTTATTGGGAACCCTATTTAATAAATAGAAAGTCATAACATAGCTTCACCCTGTAACCCTCGACTCAAATTCGAATAGGACAACATGGAATTAACCATCTCCTTCAAGACTTTGTTTTTCCTTTCGTAACTACCATTTTGTTGAGGAGTATAGGGAGCAGTTGTTTCATGAATTATACCAACAGACTGAAAATACATAGTATCCATGTACTCGCCTCTCCTATCAGTCCTTAATCTTTTGATCAGGGACCCAAGTTTTATTTTAACTTCAGTTTAAATACTTTGAATTTATCTAATGCTTCATCCTTAGTATGCAACAGATATACATAAAAAAACCTATAAGCATCATCAATAAATGTCACAAAGTACTTTTTATTCCCTAAAGAGGGAGTGGCATGTAAATCACGCAGATCACTGTGTATCAGCTCCAAGAGCTTAGTTTCACGATTAACACCCTGAAAAGGTTTCTTAGTTATTTTGGTCAACATGCAAGTTTTACACTTTTCAGTGACCATGTCAAATGATGGGATTAACCCATCCTTAGACATATCTTACATCCTTTTATAGTGTACATGACCAAGTCTAGCATGCCAGAGGGTAGAGTCAGCCAGGTCATAGGTGGTCATAAAGGCTGAATTATCACAATCATTAACAATGTTCAACCTGAACATTTGATTACACAAATATCCAAAACCAATAAACACACCACTTTTAGACAAAACAAAATTATCAGATTCAATAACTTGTTTAAAACTATGATTATTCAAAACACTACTTGAAACCAAGTTTTTCCTTATATCAGGAACATAAATAACATTAAACAAAATTACAATCTTTCCATAACTAAACCTAAGATCTACACAACCACGTGTATGCACAAGGGTTGTTGACTCATTTCCCATGTGAAGAATAGAAACATAATTCAGTGACTCATAAGTCCTGAACCAGATTCTATCTTTGCACACATGAACAGTTGATCCAGAGTCAACCCACCACGCAACATCATCATCCTGCACGTAGTTAGATTCAGATACATATGTAACATAATAAACCTGAAGAGATTTATTAAACATATGCTGACCTTTCAGAGGAACTGAACCCTTCCCTGATCCACTGGTGCTTGATCCATTGGTTTTACCACCAATCTTAACACCTTTGCAATCCCTTTTAATGTGGCCGGATTTGCCACATTCCAACAAGTATGTGCTGCCTTCTTGTTAGGATCAACCCTTGTGTTATTTAGATATTTACGTTTGCCCTTATTGTCATTGTACTTAGTGGAGTTATTATGTTCTACCATATTGATAACAGATTCACCAGTAACATTATTGCTCTTTAGCTTGCCATTATCCTGCGCCCTGAGTGATTCCTCAATGCGCAAATGACTACCCAGCTCAACAAGAGTTAACTCTTCCTTCTTATGTTTCAATGTATGCTTGAAATCTTTCCAAAAATGAGGAAGTTTATTAATGACACAAAAGACTAAAATAGCCTCATCCATGTGCATTTTGTGTTGTGTAAATCTTCCAAGTATACCAAGAAGTTCATTGTATTGTTCCATAACTGGTCTTGAATCAATCATTTTGTAATTTATGAAATTACTTACAAGGAACTTCTTACTTGATGCATCCTCAGCCATATATTTGGCATCCCAGGAATCCTATAGTTCTTTGGAAGATTCAACATTATAATAAATATCGAAGAGAGAATCAGACATACCATTGAGGATTAAACCTCTGCAAATGTAATCATCATTCTTCCGCTTGCTCCTCTTCCTGATCTGTTCCACAATAGCATCATCCCCATCATCTGAAATAGGTGTAGTCAGAACATAGACCACACTCATGCTTGAAAGAAGAAAATGCATCTTCTTTTGCCATCTTCTAAAGTCCACCCCTTCAAACTCGTCAAGCTTGGCAAACTTTGAAGCCATGTGTTTCATAGCAACAACAGCAATTGATTATCACAAAATATTTCTTTGAAAGATTCAACATTCTGATAAATATCAAAGAGAGAATTAGACATACCATTGAGGATTAAACCTCTGTGTGGAAAACTAGAAGGGGGTTGAATAGTTTTACCGATTAAAACTTCATTTTAAACTATTTAGATCGACTTATATCAATCTATTTAAATGTGTGTGTTGTGGAACGAAGCTCTGATACCAATTGTGGAAAACTAGAAGGGGGGTTGAATAGTTTTACCGAAAACTTCGTTTTAAACTATTTAGATAGACTTATATCAATCTATTTAAATGTGTGTGTTGGATGTTGATAGATAAGCATATAAATAAATAAAGCAAAGATAAAGAGTAACAAGCACAAAACCACAACGCGAGTATTTATAGTGGTTCGACTACAAGGACACCTTCCTTGTCCTACTCTACTCCCCGAGTCACCTACTCGAGAGTTCGTAATCACTACACAACACAAACGCCTTGCGGCGTAGAAGCCTTCACAACGCCGCCACTCTTTATCCGGTACAAGGTTAGACACCGGTTCTTCCACGAGGTAGAACCAAACCTATCACAACGCCTCCTACACTTTATCCGGTACAAGGCTAGATACCGAGTTCCATTACAAATGAGGAACTACTACCCAACACTACACAACACCTATCCCAAAGGAGATCCACTATTACAACATCAACAAGGATATCAATATCCTTTGACCCAAACTAATCTATCTTGTACATCGATGCATCATATCCAGTGTACACCCTAGGCACCTTTCACTAATGCCTTTGACACGACACCGAGGCATCCTTCACTAATCCCTTCAACACGGAATTTCGGCACCCTTCACTAATGCCTTCGATTTAACCCTTTAGACATCTTTCACCTATGTCTTTAACACAACACTTCTAATGAGAGAAGAAAGAACTATCAACAAGATAACATCAGTAGTCTTGATGATGACGAAGCTTGGCAACTCATGGACTTGAGCTTGCTCGACTTCAAGAGGTGGTGATCTCGCCTTTAAGAGGAACCTAGAGAATCACACAAACACAAAACTACATAGAAAGATCCTTTGGATATGAGGTTAGAGAGTTTACAACACTAAGAGAGAATGTGTATGAAAAGGGGTGAGTTACAATGAAGAAATGGCTCACTATTTATAGACAAAAATTCACTATTGTTCCACGGATCCCACGGATCCCTTCCATGAGGGATCCATCCAGTGTAAACCTGGGGATCCGTAGGACGCTCCTCCTAAATGGGTTATGGGTCATGGGTCATGGGTCATGGGTCATGGGTCATGGGTTATGGACTTTGGATCATGGGTATCCAAACAGATACAATGTATCTAGAAGATGCAATGCATCTAGTCATGGGTTAGCTACATGGGTTATGGATAATACCCATTATGACTTCATGCATGATGTCATGCAATGGGTCATGGGTTATGGATCATGCTCAATGGGTTTTACCCAACTACATTCAATGTGTTTAGTCAACGGGTCAAATACTTAGACTTCTACCCATTATATTACCCATTACAATATATACTAAGTATGTGTAAGTACATGTCCATATATGTAAACACTAGTTGTTATACATATGCATTTCTATAAGTTGTAAACAATATTACTTGTTTAGTGTTTAATATGAAAACGTAAGTGTGTTAATAACTATTGGCTCAAACCATTTACGTATTTTATTTGTTTCGCTAAAATGATTTTACGTTTGTTATCGACAAAACATTAGAATATCGTAAAATATAAATAAACGTTTTTACGGCTTATTTGTATTAACACTCTTCAAATGTAATGTAGAATCCAAGATCCGGACTCAACTAGGGTATGAGCAATATTGATTGAATGTATGCACAGTGGAATAAGAATAACAATCAATTCACTAATAAGGTTTTTTTTATTGAATTAAAACTACTACTACTACAACTACTATACGCTCTATGCATTGATTAGACTCTCATTGGAAATGTCTACTATAAAAATGAAATGAAAGGATGAAGAAAGGGATGGAAGTGGAGAATTAAACTACTACGCCTACCCTCTTTATATAGGAGAGGGAGGTTACACCAAAACCCTAATCTTAGCTTACTAGAAAAGTTAAGCTAACTATTACATATATGACCCTCATTGTTTCTTCTTTCTTCATTCTTGCTCGTGAGTTTTGTAATCGTCTATAATTCCCAACAATCTTCCCCTAAACTGGAATTTGACTAGGTTAAGTTCCGCTTTTTGGTAGTACAAAACAACTCGTATGAAAGAAACAATGCTAAAACATGTCATCACAAATAATCCACGACATCTACTAATCTTCTTCCCTTCATCTAATAGGGGTCTTGTGCAGCTTGTAGACGCTTCCCCTCAAGTGATGCATGTAGATGGTAAGTAAATAAGCTTCCCCTTAAATTATACTAACCATTTTTTTATTTTTTATTTTTTTTACAACTAAACAAAATAAAATGCAACAACAAAAATATCATATCAGCAACAGAATCAAAATAGCCTACCACCAGTAGGAATGGAGAACCAGTAGAAACACCAATGTATGCATCTTATATCTTGTACTATCCACCTGACTCCAAACTCAGATGACGCACTAGCAAATGTGATCATTAAGCACCTTTTCTATAGATCTCACCCCTTCACTAACCCTGAGCACTACAACGTAACTCCTTAAAGTGATAGCAAATGCGAGCATTAAGTACTTTCTGTAGATCTCACCCCTTCACTAGAATCATCAAGTCTTTGTCACATCATTAACGTACAAACAAGTTATCTCAAAAATGGTGCTCTCACTTTGAGATATGATAAGACACGCACCTGATCAACCAGTAGGAAATCCAAAACAACTAGTAGAAACCGATCAGCAGTAACAATCAGCAGGAGACGATCAGCAGAAACCAATACCTTCAGCAGAAACCGATCAGTAGAAACGAATCAAAATATGCAGCCAGTAGGAACACCAAATCAAGCCGAAAATATGTTAATTACTAGGGTTCATTGTTGAATAAAAATTCAACTCACCAAGACTAGTAAAACATTTGAAGACCAACTGTCAAGACCAGAATTAGCAAATACAACAACCGATCATGAACAATATAAATATTATCCGACCAGAATTAAGTTCCCACGCTGCCATAAAATAACGGTATAAATATCCCAAAGTTGCTGCCATAGTAGCCAATAAAAACTTATCCCCACTTACTGATTTACCAATATCACCAGCATCGTCCAACAACCAGTACTATTCGAATGGCCAATATAAACCATGTAGTACCCACGTCACGTGAACCAATCAGATACAACTTGTATATTAAACCATAGCCTCCAAAAGAAGGAGACAAACTACCACGTGACCAAACAGTGGACCGTACCACGTGACAGCAAAGTAATTTCAGCAGAAACAATATATGACCAAGGATAATATATGAGCCATCAACCAATCAAAAACAATAGACCAACAATGAATGACCATTATATCATATAAAATATGACCGGTATTAACCTTCTGAAATCATCGAATGTGGGACCCATGATCATCAAGTTAAACACAGCAACCCATGTGCTTTATCCCATATAGTAATATCAGTAGAAAAATAATATGGGTACCATTATCTTTTAGTATCATACTCATGTGTAGAAGCAATCTAGTGGGGACCAATCAAATGTTCATCCTACTTGACAACCAATAGCGCATGAAAGTCAATGAGACTCCACGTGACTATCAGCAGCAATGAGATTCGAAAAAAAAATAATCGAATACCAGTTTAAGAACAGTACACCGTAGCACATAAAACGTCAATCAATATTTATGAATGGGACTATCACACATGGTCGGTGACCCCAACCGACATCAAAGCATAATTGTGGCTCACGATCATGACAACATCGACCAATAAAAAACAAGCATCATCCAAAATCAATTAAATAATCGAAAATAGAGCATACCATCCCATGTGATTTATTTGGAAAAACGCCAAGCCATGATCTGCTAAAACTATCATCATATCTGCTGCTTTCGGCTGCCTCTTTTCTTAATCTGCTGCATAAACCCTAATTATCGGAAAACCTCAAAAACCCTAGATCGAGAGCCACGACTCTGAAACCAATTGTAAAATCCAAGATCCGGACTCAACTAGGGTATGAGCAATATTGATTGAATGTATGCACAGTGGAATAAGAATAACAATCAATATCACTAATAAGGTTTTTTTTATTGAATTAAAACTACTACTACTACTACTACTACTACTACTACTACTACTACTACAACTATACGCTCTATGCATTGATTAGACTCTCATTGGAGATGTCTACTATAAAAATGAAATGAAAGGATGAAAGAAAGGGATGGAAGTGGTGAATTAAACTACTACGCCTACCCTCTTTATATAAGAGAGGGAGGTTACACCAAAACCCTAATCTTAGCTTACTAAAAAAGCTAAGCTAACTATTACATATACGACCCTCATTGTTTCTTCTTTCTTCATTCTTGCTCGTGAGTTTTGTAATCTTCTATAATTCCCAACAATCTTCCCCTTGGTTACAGAGCCTCGTGGCTCTCGATCTAGGGTTTATAAGATTTTCATGTCATTAGGGTTTATGCAGCATATCTGAAAAAGATTTATGTTTGAGCGAATTAATTTTTGGTGAGCGTCGGTATTGATCACGTGGAGATCAAGATAATACTTTCGTGGTACTGAATTGATGATGGGGTTTAATGCTGTCACGTGGGGTACTGTAAGTATCGATCTATATTAATTCAACTTTTTTTTGTTTGTACCCTATTTTGTGTATTGCCAAGAATACTCGAATTGCAGTCTGCAAAAGGTACAATCACGTGACCAAGAGGTAGCATCAGTTATTGATTGGTCGGTGGGGTCGAGGTCCATTTGATAACACTGATTTCCTACTCTTCAACTCAACAGTCATATTCATCCATTGGTCCCACGAGTGAATGGCTTGTATAATCTTCTGGTCCCCACTTGGTTGACGTCACTCAGATGATAAGTTATTGCTACTGATACGAGATGTATACACTGGTCCCCACAGCGTGTACTCTAGACGTTTGCTGATTCGCATCTCATTGATTAATTATTACATACTCATATACCCTTTTGTTTTGGCTGACGTGGGGCTATAAGGTAGTATTTTAATTGGCTTGTGGGTTTGCGTTTGCTGCTGGTCCCTACACTCGTTGACTTCATTGTATGATTAACTCCCATTGGTAAGGTAATATCATTTCATTGGTTACAATTTGAAGAATTCACGTGGGTCACTTTATTATTGCACATATTGTTGAATTCATTGAAGTGGTGTGTAAGTATCACGTGGGTTTACATTGTTTTATTCTTTCAATTGGATGATGTTGGTGGTCCCCATATGATTGGTGGCATACGGATTGATTCTGCTGACATTGAATGTGTCATACGTTGCTACTGATATATATTGTTTTGATTGGTGCATTAACACCGTTCATTCCTGCTGAATATTAGTCAAAGGTCTTTACTGTGAACAACTCCTTACAAACCTCTCAACCAAATGTTTCCTTATTTGATGCATGATGAGTACGAAGTCTAGGCTAAGAAGATGAAACACTGGATCATGAATAATGATATGAATATCCGGAAGGTGATCCAAATGGCAACAGTTTGAAAAGGATTGGAAGCGATCACGATGGAAAAATCATTATTCTTCCTCCAACGATCGCAGATGAACAAATTGTCAGACAAAGAGAGTCAAAGGCCGAACTACCTTGCTTAAATCTATTCCTGCTGATCATGTAGCAGATTTTCGTTATACGGATGATGCAAGTCATATATGGAATGCACTCAAATCAAGGTATGGTGTAAAGGCTGAGGTCAAGGAGATGAGCAAGGAAGCTTATACTAAAGGTGATGCTGAAAAATTTGCCAGTCCACAATTTACAATTATGGGCATCTCTCAGGTACATAATTGTGTTTTTGGTTGTAGTGAAAGATATAATGAACTTAAACTAGCCTATGATGAATTGAAACGTAAATATAATGAATGTTATGTCGAAGTTGAGGCTTATAAACAGGCTTTAAAAACATTAGAAAGACAAAAAGCTTGGTTTCAAAAGAATCAATTGGCTTATGATGAAAAGATAAGGGTGTTAGAAAGTGATCTAGAATGTACTAAAATTGATTTAAAACGCACTGAGAAAGAAAAAGTTGATGTAGTTTCTGAGAACCAAGTGCTAAAAGAGAAACTAGATAAAGAAGTAGATAGGCATAAAGAATGGTTATTGAATGGAAACAAGTTAGCTAGTCATATCTATGCTAGTCAAAATCCTAATACTGCAATAGGTTTAGGCTTTAAGAAGTATGTAGGGATAGAAGCTAGGGATGCCACACGTAAATCTACACCGGCAGGATTAGCTAATTTTGTAAAAGAAGGAAAATTACATGTTGTCCCTGGACCTATTAGAGGTGAACACATGCCCATTGACCTTTCCATCACAGTTGACTTTGATGGATCACACCATTTATATGGCAAAAAGTCAAGTGACTTGCTAGACCTTAATAGCAAACCTAATGACTCTGTGTCTTGTTCTAAAAGTGACAAGTCGTCAGACCTAAAGTCCACCGACTATGCCTCATGTGATTCAAGTGAAAAGTCCGACTCACCTAGGCACACACCCAAGACCACAATCAAGAACCAAAGTAGTTGATGATGAGCCCAAAACAAAGCCGCCACGATTCTCGTTAAACACAATTTTGTCGCTAGTTCTGCTTTCGATAAGTTTATGTGTAATAAACAAAGTTGTGTTAAGGATAAGTCTTTAAGAAGAAATCTTGTTTTATGTGTGGTAGTAAACTTCATCTTATTAAAGACCGTGATTATCATGAGAAAAGGATGGGTGTTTCCTATGACCAACATACCTTTAGACCCACATGGACTAATGTTGCTAGTATTCCTCCATTTGCTCCCAAAGTCGCATATGTGAGCGTGTAAACCAGCTTTCACCGATAAGCCAAAGGTATATGCCTTTGTTTCACACGACAGCTTAATAGGCCTTTTCCAGCTTCCTCCGGTGGAGGATATTCTTCACCGCTACTACTGGTCAGTGGACCGTAAATGCTAGACTTATGCCCTATAGACCTACAAGTTCTTATTTTCACCATATACACCTTATGTATCTCATATGAATACGGCACATGGTGGAGTTAGAGTGACAATCATTGTTAAGCCCTCAACAGTTATTCTTGGAAAACTCAAAGGAAAGGTTCATTCTGGGTACCCAAGAACAATAGTCTTTGTCAGTGCATTGATTGAGGAGGCATAAGCCTAAGGGAGGCTTATTGTTGTATTTTGTATTCTAATCATTTTGCAATTGTTGGATCATTATAAGCCTAAAGGAGGCTTAGTGTTTCACGACACTACAAAGTTCTTTGGTTTCTCACCGCTTGATGGTATATTTTACATGTTTTGTATATTTTTATTCTTTCTTTATTTTATATTTAAAAAAAACGATTATTTTCTTTGTTTAGTGATTAAAAAAAAAAAAAAAAACTTGTCTTTGTTCGCTTATTCTTTCTTGAATGCAGTTTTGGTGTTGGTTAATTACCACACAACTAATGGTATTCATCTCACCATGTCTTTCTGACGCAAGAGTTGACTAGGCCACAAGATTATGGCTTGTGGTAAAGGCTGCGGAAATCCATAAATGGTAATCAACTCACCATGATGATGACGGCATTCCATCAAAGAGTTGGCTAGTCCAAAAGCAAACGGTTTTTGGTAAAGAAATCTCAATTCCGTTGATAGCTGTAATGGTTTGCTCAAAATCATAGGTTACTCAACTCACCCATGCTTAATTGCCGAGAGTTTAAATGGTCATCAATTCACCATGGTTGCTGCCCTATTGGATAACCAAAGGATTGGCTAGTCCTGAGCAAACGGCTACAAGTAAAGACATTTCAAATCCGTTTATAGTTGCTGATTTGCTACTAAATCAGATGGTTATCAGTGTACCATAGTTTTCAAACTTAAACATTTGGCTACTCCAGTAGTAATGGCTATTGGTAAAGAGACATCAAATCCTTTATTTTCAATGATTCACCTCTCACAGGAGTTAACACACATGGAAGTGATGAGAATAGTATGAAACTAATATGTTTTGATGTACATTTTGTCATTTGTTGTCGCAAAGATCCGAGTTTCAAAGTTTTGTCATCATAGAGATGTAATTGTTTTGGTTCTTCTTGCCGATGTTCGAATACAATCCTCTTGTTTTGAAGTGTTAAAGATCTATAAAGAAACTGAACTTAACCTAGTCAAATTCCAGCTAGGGAGGATTGTTGAATTCGCAGTAGAATTCTCACTAAAATAATGTCAAGGAATCATCAAGTACATGGATTCTCAAGAAGAGTTTCATCAAGTAATATAAACGTGTAGTTTGTATCTCATGAGATAGATATTCCAGATTCTATAGTTTGTTAGGATATGCATGAGCTATTTTAGGTAGTGATATGCATTTATTTTATATTATTGTCTATTTAGGGTTCCTTGTGTATAAAAGGAACTGAGGACGTTTGTATTAGATAACTCTTGAGAAAAACATCTTTAGAGAGAGTTATAGAGATCCATAGATGATCATTGTTTTATGAGAAAAACCTTGTTGGTAACTTTGATTGTGTTCTTATTATTTCACTGTGCATTCAATCAATCAATTTTACTCATACCCTAGTTGAGTCAGGATCTTGTGTTCTTATTATTTCTATTGATTGTTGGTGGTTATGAGCCCAGAACAGGGTGAAGATAATCAATAGCAGGCAATATACCAATGAATGGTAACCGAATATCACTTGGAATCGTGTTATCACTTTCTAATAGAAATTATTCGACCCTATGCCTGGGTTACACGAATATCTTTATGGGATAAGACTAAGTGGTGTTTTTGTTTTAGGCACAAATTAAGAACTTCTTCGATTTTAAGTGTTTATGTTTCGTCCCCATTTTCATGCAAATGTGTATCCTATTTATAAGATCGATTTACTCTTAGTCAATGGAATTATGTGAATTAATCGGCCAATTAATCTCCTCATAATGTTCCTCCATTATAGCTATAGTGGTTACAAAACCAAGTAAATATGGTCTTAATTACGAGTTTGAAACTACCTATTTATAGGTCAAAGCAGTTACAAACTGATTCCAGCAGTACTAGCATTAGTAACTCTGCCAACAGTAGTAACACGCTAAACCACTATTAGATTCAGGGTAATCAAGGACTTAATGAGTGTACACTATGTACCTTCAAACTCATTTCCAAATATGATCATATCTCTCAGTTGAACTAAATTTCCAACAAACTTAAATAGAGCGTGACCGAGCTTTAGATTCCAAGCTCGATCTAGACCATGATATGAAACTCGAACTCGAAACTCGACTCAAGCTTTATGAACACCACATTTACACAAGTACACCTTATAAATAGGCCGTTAAGAAAGAAACACGTCTCAAAAGGACCAAAACCCCCAAAACATGTCCTTCTTCACAAAAAAGGAGAACATTTGCAAGTGAGTGGCAGGAGACACATCTTTGCCGCTTAATAGTTAAAAAAACAAACTCCGTACAACAACACTTTCACTTCTTTAACTATATTATCTACAGTACTTTTATAAAAAACAACATCTTCTTCTTGCTTAGATTTCTTACTGGGGATAATAAAGGTATAAATTTATATTAAATTTGATTCATTTTTAGTTAATTTCAAATTGGTTATGTTTTCACCAAGTTTTCTTGGATTTTAAGGTTGACTTGAATTTGGTGTTTAATTTATTAATCTCTTATTGGGTTTTATTGTTTTGTTATTTGCATATATGTTTTGGATTTTTTTTTTCACTAATTTAAAGTTTTTTGAATTGGGATGCAACCCTTTTGTTTGTATTGTTGCTTGATTTGTTTAAATTTGATTTGTTTAAATCGGATATCGAAATCTTGAAAAGTGTCGATTTTAAGAAACCTAAGATGTTAAATAATGTGCTATTTGACAGATTGATTCTTGTTGAAAGGCAGGGTGCATTTGGTGCTAAAATGTTGATGTGGTGAAAAAGCGGTTATGTTTGTTTGTGTGGATGCTGATCGTGCGTCGTTTAACACTGCTAGACTGGACTCAAGGTAGAATATCCGAGGTAAGTCGTAACCTTGCATCACTTTGTATAGTAAAGATGGAAACTTTATTAATATCAAGTCAACGTGTATGTGTTTCTTATGCATAAATGCTAGTAGGAAAGTTGCAACGATGTTCGTTATTGGGCGTTTGGATAAAGTAAAGCTGACTATTGAGATGAATGTTTATTATTGCATGACTACTTACGTATACCCTAGTATTAGGCTACTGCTTGTAAACGTACTTCCAAACTTCCGATTAGTTATAGCCTTAGGGATTAGAGTAGACGCCAGGTCTGCGTCCTTTAACATCACAAATTAAGAAACTTTCAAATGTAATAATTGTGCACCGTATCTTAAAATGCTCTGTTTGATACTTATAACTTTATACTTGTTATGGTAGTTAAGCAACCGTGAGTTCGTTTTGAATGAAGTGATGGATAGTGAAGTGAATGATATTGATAGAGCAAGTTTGCAAAACAAAGGTGATAGCAATGCTCAAGGAAATGAACCCGACGAATTTGCAAATATGTTAGATGGTAACAATAATGAACGTGTTGGCACTTCAAATTTTGCGTCTACCAGCCCTCATTGTACAGATAATAAGTCCAAGGGCATAGTTGAAGAATTAACCGTAAGAAATTCCAACACTGGAAACTTAGAAATAGTCGGTGCATCAAATCCCGGTGTTTGGGAAGAAGATTTAGACTCCACTTTCTTCTCACATTTTCGCGACAATAAACAAGAACATCAAGTACAAAAGCAAAGTGAGACACTTGAAAAACAATTGTCTCCTGAAGGTATTCGCACAAAGATTCTTTCTAAATCGGGGTTCTCTGAATATTTCGTGAAAGACACACTAAATGGTAAAGGTGTCACTTTAAGAGGTCCGGCTCGAGACACAGCCGGTGTTCGTATTCCTGAGCCTAGGCCTAATGTTATTCCCAATAATGATAATTTGAGTTTGAGAGAATGGTTGACTGCTGGTAGGAATAAAGTAGATAAATCTAAAAGCCTTTTCATATTTAAGCAAATCTTGGATTTAGTGGATGCATCACATTCTCGAGGCGTAGTGTTACAAGCTTTAAGACCATCATGCTTCGAGTTGTTACCATCAAATCATGTTTTGTACCTCGAAAATAAAAATGTTAAAAAGAGAAAGCATGGGGACACTAGGAACTCGTTTGGCATCTGGGGTCCACGAGCTTCAGGTTATGGAGTTAAGGAAGAGAATGTTGTAAGTACTGGTGATTTATTAGAAGAACAGTGGTATGCGGGTCCTGAGGATATTCGACAAAAGTGCTCCACGTTGTCTTCAAATATATACTCTTTGGGAGTTCTTCTATTTGAGGTGCGAATAAACCACTATATGGGATACATTTTATGGTAAAGCTAGAAACAAAAGTTGCTTGCAACTTATATTATCTTTTATGTTTTCTGTTTTCTAGCTTCTTGGATCGTTTGAATCCGCTAGAGCACACGAGGCTGCAATGATGAATCTACGTCAAAGGATTCTTCCTCCTAATCTTCTAGCTGAAAGTCCAAAAGAAGCTGGATATTGTCTTTGGCTGCTTCATCCAGAGCCATCGGCACGACCAACTACTAGGTAAACGGTCAACCACCTTTTATCCAATTTTTTTAACAATATTAGTGTCTGAAATTTACTGAAATTATAAAGTTACATTGAATAAAATACCAACGTACTTTTTCATTTGCCCGCATTTTAGTCATTGTAAGTAGTAACTTTTTATGTACATTCGAGTCATTAAAAGATGATAATTTCTATATACAAATGTTATATTACATATAGTTTTAAAATGTATATAAATAATAAGATTTACATAAAGCAATCTTATAATGAAATAAGATGTACAGTGACTGAACGGGACAAATGAGAAAGTATGTATGTTATTAAAATTTACCAAAATTATATCATTTCAGTTTTTTAATATTTTTATATCTAGAATCCATTCATTGTACTCAACAGGGACATTTTAAAATCTAAGCTAGTAAGTGGAATAGAAGAAATATCGACACACGAACTATTATCCTCCATTGCTGAAGAAGACGTCGAATCAGACGTATTGCTACATTTTCTAGAATCTCTAAAAGAACAAAAACAAAAACGTGCCACAAAACTAGGCCAAGATGTTAACCTCATCGAATCTGATATCACAGAAATAAATTCAAGACAGTCAAACAGTTCAAGAGTGTCAAGTCGAGGTGAATCAAGTTTTATAAAAAGCCATTTAACTCATCTCGAAACTGCTTACTTCTCGGCAAGACCCGTCATCGATGTTTCCGGGAGTGATAATCGTCTTGGGATATTTTATGACGGTTTGTGTAAGTATGCTCGTTTTAGTAAATTTAAAGTATGTGGTAATTTAAGGAAAGGTGATTTTAGTAGTTCAGCAAACGTTATATGTTCTCTTGGTTTTGACCGAGATGAGGACTATCTTGCAACTGCTGGAGTGTCGAAAAAGATCAAAGTATATGATTTTCACATGTTATTGGATGAGTCGGTTGATATTCATTACCCTGTTGTTGAGATGTCGAACAAATCAAGATTACTTGGATTTGTTGGAATAGTTATATAAAGAGTTTTATCGCTTCTACAGATTATGACGGTGCTGTGAAGGTTTGTATACTTAATAATTTACATGGTTTGTTTATATTATAAAGGGTACCAAAAACCGACACCATGTTCATAGCACACTAAGGCCTTGATTGTTTTAATTTTTTATTAAGTTCTGTCTAGCTATAGTTTCTGTATAGATATATGATGCCAGTTAATAGATGAAATTTTATCGTTTGTTTTGTATGCTGAATCACGGTTTTATAGAAATATTAGTGACTTAATTGGAAAAGCTACACCCTCCTTACTTTTTCTGTAAAGTCATGCTTGTGGATTAAGTTCGTAACAAACAAGTCCTTACTAGATTAAGTAATTTTGTCAATTAAGACAATTTTTAGTTAAAATCAAACGGTACCTAATATTCTTCATGATAAACCTCATTATGCCCCAGTTTATGTAAATCTTTTTCTCTCTTTGATTTATTTATTTGTTTGTTATCCTCATTCTCCTTCGCCGTGTTATGGTAAACTGTATTTTAATGTCTGAAAATTGTCAACACTAAGATTTGCTAGATATAGTCTACTGAAACAGAATCTGTATTTTCTTGGAAAATTATTTATGTTGGCTAGATATACTAATCATAGAAAGACCGATACGATTTCTATATAATGGCTTATCATGTATGGTGACTTAAAAACTTGATAAAAAAAAGTACATTGCATGGACCCCTACATATCGTCAAACTGTAGCTTCCATTGTTTGACGAATAAACTAATTTGTAGGGTAGAAGATGTACTCGTAGTAGGTAATACATGTCCCACGTTGTTCCAAATTAGTACTACTTTGAATTAGAAGAATGCACTTAATGCAAAAAGACTAGTTTTCCCTTAGATCTTCCGTCATTATACCGGAACTTCCTCTTGTCGTTATTTACAAATAGAACCCCTTGACACCTGTTATTAAAAAATAGCATGCATAAATCTTACCCCGAAAACCCTCAACACATGCTTTGTTTTATAAAATTTCTTCAGATTTCTTATTTATGCTTCTGGACTAACTTCGTGGACGATTTCAGCTATGGGATGCAGGAAGCGGTCAAGTAGTTTCTCAACATATCGAGCACGAAAGGAGGGCATGGTCCGTTGATTTTTCTCGGGTGGACCCTACAAAATTAGCAAGTGGAAGTGATGATTGCTGTGTGAAACTATGGAGCATTAACGAGGCAAGTTCCCTCTTCCCTTTATAGCATTTCTGATCATTAAAAGACAGTAATAGATTGTTACTATATTTGTGATGTTAAATAACCAATAATCAGATTTGTAACTATAATAAAACGAAATATATATTGTGTGATGAGGGGTAAATAGGTAAGAAATTTAACCATTGGGTAACCAGTATTGTTGTAGCTGGTATTCAACGCCTAAGTAATCCAGTTATCAGTTCCAAACATCTGAACTTTCCTAAATTGTTTATGTTCTATGTTCTATCAAGTGGTGATCGTACTAAAAAATTTGTTGGAAATGCAGAAAAACAGTTTATCAACAATTAGAACGATTGCAAATGTTTGCTGTGTCCAGTTCTCTCCTTACTCTCGCATCTGCTATCTTTTGGCTCTGCTGATTATCGGACTTACTGTTATGATCTTGAAATGTTTCAACCCCGTTGTGTATACTGGCTGGCCATGACAGAGCTGTTAGTTATGTGAAGTTTGTGGATTCGGAAACCATCGTTTCTGCTTCCACAGATAACACGTTAAAGCTTTGGGATCTCAAGAAAGCAAAATTTGGTTGCTTATCAACCGACGGTTGCGTATTGACATTTAAAGGCCATACAAACGAGAAGGTTGGTCTTTTTTTTTTCTATATTTTGGAAAAAAAATGTGTACTTTCTCATTTCAAGTAAATGTTTTCTAATTTTCAACAATGGATGGCAAAATAGTGTGTTGGGGTTTGAAAAGATGTAAAATTTTCTTGGGATCGAAATAGGTTTCGTTGGCCTGTCAACACTTTCTTTGTCTATTTGTTTCAATTTCATAAATAAAGAATATATTGAATATGGCTAAAAAAAACTTTCACTAATATACTGATCTGAATATATCAAAAGACCGTTTGAAGTCCTAAAGTCTAAACGCTTGAATACACTGTTGGTAATTTTTAGATCTTGAACCACTTTATTTTTGCCCGCTTTAACGGCTATTAGAAAAGAGCATAAAAAGAGTTTCATTTTTTATTAAATCATTATATGCTTATTACTGTTTACTGTGTATACAGAATTTCGTTGGTTTATCTGTTGCTGATGGATTCCTTGCGTGCGGCTCAGAAACAAATGAGGTATGATTCTTTCATTAGTCTTTATATGAACAACCATATATATATATATAATATATTCGAAACATATTCAGTTGGAAGGATCCACTTTTTGTGTTTCACTTTTTTCGGGTACTAATTATGTTTTTTATGCAGGTGTTCGCATATTACAGATCATTACCTATGCCAATAACTTCCCACAGATTTGGATCTATTGATCCAGTTTCTGGCAAAGAAACAGACCATGGAAACAACCAGTTTGTATCAAGTGTATGCTGGCGGCAGAAATCCGACATGGTGATTGCTGCCAATTCTAGTGGGTGCCTGAAGGTGCTGCAGATAGTTTAAGCTGTTTGCAACCGCAAGTGTATATAATGGTTGAGAATAAAGCAATCTCCCAATATCGATAGTGCTATCCGATTGTGTATACATTGAGATGAGGTCGAGAATTTTGATGAGGTCGAGAATTTTGCAGTTTTCTCAATACCCTCAAAATTAGATACAGACAGGATAGTTATATTTGTGCAGCTTTTTTGTTTTCTTATTTATGAAACTTGTTAGTGAAAAGTTTACTTATGTAAGTTATGATAGATGTTGATAAAGTATACCGGATAGTTTTCAACTTAGAAAAACTTGTGTTCTTAGCATTTGCTTTATGGTGTTCATTTGTATCTAATAGGTAGGCATCTAAATGAGCCAAACATGTGTTAACACTTCATGGACTAATTTAAACTTGTTTCTTTTGAACCAGTTCGGTTTCCAGCCGGACTGTCAACCGAGCTTAATTTGACAGCGTTTCATATCTGAAACAAATTCCGTATGGAAAAGAGACCAAACCGAGAGCCGGTTATAAAACTGCATAAACAAAAACTGGTTTTAGAGCCCAACATATCAGCTTGCTTGCCTTGTAACCAACTTGTGGACCCATGTAGGATTATCCAAAATCTTGTCATCACACCACATAACTCTCTGCCACACATAAGATTCTCCCATAACAATATCTTGGTCACTTTCTTGCTACTGATTCACTCACTCTCACCTTTCATCTAATTTCTTGATCAGGCTATAGCTGAATTTTTTAGCAAAAATGGAAACTTTAATCACATCTCACTCAGTTTCATCTCTCAGTCTGAAAAACCATTCAATAAAGCCCAAAGCTTCCCCATCAGTCTTCCATTGCAGCCTTAATTTGCATCCTTTCTCACAGTCTGTGAAGTTGCAATATTGTTTTAATGATAAGCTCAAGTCTTTTTCACAAAAGGGTGTAAGAGCTTCAGTGAGTGGACAAAGTGGTGTCACTGATAATGAAGATAGATGGATTCTTGAGCCTGTGGGTGAGTTGCTTCTTAAATGAAGAATTATAGTATGGATAAGGGTAAATTAGGATGCTTAAAATTTATAAATCTTGTGCTTTTAAGATAATCAGGTTATAGTGTATAAGCTTACTGCGATATAGTTACTGCATACAAGTAGAGTGTTTGGAAATGCTTATATGATTATTTGTGAGTCAATAAGCAATCCCGAGTGATCTAATAATAATCAGCAAATAATATCGTTGAATTATTATTTGAGGGTGAAGTTGTTAGTTTCACAACTGCTGAGTTACTTTACGTAATTACGTCTGCAGTACTTAGTCCTTCGATAATAAGAATTGGCAAACATAAATACTGATTATCCAATATAATTCCTACATAAGCAGCTTTACTAAGCATCTAAGCATTCCTAAACACCCCACTAACTCACTAAAAGTAGGAACAACAAATTCGATTCTGACTATTTAGAAACTTCCACACACATAAGCTACGTTTATCTGATTATGACAACTTCAAATACCATAACCACGTCCAAACACTATCTGGTATAGCACAATGCCAAACACCCCCTCCGATATCTGGTAAGTGATTTTTCAAATGACCATTACATCGGTTCCCTTTGTTTGATATTTCTACTGATAATCAACGTCTCTCTAAATTTACATTTTCATAATATACAATAGTTGCTGGTTATGTTTTAGTATTATATGGCACCGTTTATGTCTACAACGGTCAGCAAACTTTTGACTGATATCTCTTTAAGTACTCGAACTCAGAATCTAAGGTACGAGATGGTTATTCACAGGTGACGGAGATTCAAGACATATTGGTTTTAAGGTTGCTCTGCCATCTGCATTTGAGATAGCGGCCGTAAGTAGTTTATTTATGTTATACCCTTTTCCTGTTTCAATTGTATTCTGAAAATTCAACTCCTGACTGCAAAGTTTCCGGGCATGAGCTAGAGTGAAGTGACTGTTGGACGAGTTCCTGATAAAGCTGATATAGTAATCCCAGTTGCAACAGGTATTTCTTTTATCTGGCATTTTTTCATTGTGTTAGTACTGTCCTGTTGGTAAGACGTGTATAACGTTTTGTGTTGATTTTTAATATTTCTGTAAATCTTAATAGTATCTGGCACACATGCGCGGTTCCTGAAAAAGGGCGGTGAGCTTTTTGTGATGGATTTAAACAGCACAAATGGTACATTTATTGATGAAAAACGGCTTACTGCTGGTGTCCCCTATGTTGTACCCGCTGGGAGATACGTTACATTTGGTGCATATTCGTTCCTTCATCTATACAAACATTAGCTATCCCTACATTTTACTTTTGATAGAGTTCAAGATCCAAATTTCTTTTAAATTGTTATTGCAGGTGACACCAATCTTGCGATTTTTCGTGTTTCAAAGGTTAGAAACGTGCAACCTATTGCAGAATCAACTGACTCTGAGCCTCAGGTTGAAGTAGAGACTGAAGGTGCTACCACTGTTGTGGAGAGCACGAGTCAAAACACTTAAGTTGATATAACCAAATATCAAAGTGAAAGTGCATAAGCTAGTCAACACATATTGTAGTCGAATCTAGCATATGTTGAGTTTGTAGAAAGTTTTTATGAAAATGCAACTCTATCAAGGGTAATGTTATAAAATATAAAGTACGGTGAATTCACCTTCTAAGGTCGGGTTTTCTGTTAGTAAATAAGATTTTCTATTAGTGTGTTGAAGATTGACTAAAACTTGATTGAGATCTTGTTGATGCAAGGGGGAGAGTGGCGGCTTTCAGTGCACTTTTAAGAGGTGAGACTCGTAATGGTAAGACAATGCTAAGTGGATATGCAGATTCGTATTCTCGAAACAGGTTGCTGCAAGACGAAACGAAAATTAAATTAAGAAAAAAAGGTTAATTGGTGCATCTAGAACCACTCGGTCTGACCATTTTGCAAGTGAAATTTTCTGATAAGGTAATAATCTAAAACTGGAATGTAGAGGACTAGATGATCATATGAACCACAGTTGTCGAATATATATTGTCACTGTGATGCTGCAATCAAACTGAACTGAGCTTGAACTCGGCTTAGAGGTCGACTGGCTGGTGTTAGGCCAAAAGGTTATGTCAAACGGGTTAAATAACTTGTTTAATTTTTAAATTTCGAATGCATGCTGAGTTGGGCGACTCCAGTTACTTTTTTGTTCTCTTTCTTAATATTCATAAATAGGGAGTATGTTCAACATGACTGCAAAAACAACATTGTTATTGATATAATCTCTGTTTTTAATTAATCAAGGTATCATTTTGAGTATATATCGAAGATAGAAGTAACACATATGACAAATCAACCAATTTCTCTACAAATAACACAAAACAGCTAAACAACTTGTAAACTTGTTATCTGTGACTTGTATGGTAAGTCCACAAGTCTAGCGATACATTCAGCTCGTAGAGTAAGGAGTTGTTTAATAAAACTGTACTGAAAGTGAGTTGTTTAATAAAACTGTACTGAAAGTGATAAGTGATAACGAATATAAGTTTCTGAATAGTTTAGATACACTGAACCAAAGTTTCAACTTAAACAATCAAAAATTTCAAATCTAATGCTCCGACTTAGACTGATAGTGAAAAGAATGTACGCTTATAACTTAATAATGTAGACACTTCCATGATAATCTAGTTATCGGTTTTCTGTCTTTATCGAATTCAATAAACCTAAACTATTTTCTTGAGCAAGATGTTCTTTAATTCTTATCGTTAACTTCATTACTTGATCGATCTTTCTGTGAAGAAAATCCAATACACTTGTACATATATCCATTCGTATCCTCTAGCTCCCAGTTGCGTGACCTGTGTCCATCAACCGGATTACACAAGTCAAACATATGGGCCATTTAACATATGAATTATTTACCTTTTTGTCCTTGGTATATGAATGCTATGGCAACTATATGCATTCATGTACTATGATCTTAAAAGCCGCCGCTGCCCTTTTATCAAGGGAAGAAACCAACAAGCTTGTAGCCGAGCGTGGTACTTACTCAGGTGGCCCGCCAACCAATAGGTTGAGTGTTCAGTCTTGATGTGAACAATATGCGGATTTATTAAGTGCACATATGTTAGAACAAAGTGTTTGTGTGTCTTTGCATTTCAAAAAAAAAAAAAAAAGGGAAGTACTACTTGATGTATGATGTGTGCTCAAACTTTTTTCGTAGTATAACTTTCCTTTTAATATATGTAACTATAATGTGTAACGTACTTTTATTTATTTTTTGCTACGATAATATGCATATTTTGATCATAAACTTGGATTCGCCGCCACATTTCCGTGTAAATCTGGCATTCTGTTTTCAAAACATTAACTGCTATTCAATGATGACAATGACTCCTAGTATTTCATTATTCCGGATCATTCTCATGGATTCTAGTGGACCATGTCGTTATGGTTTGGTATGCATTGTAGTTTGAACTAACGAATCCTATATGTGGAAACCCTTCACTGCACATATGCCTAAAATTTACCCTCCGCATATGCCTAATATTTGTTAGGAATTATAGAGAGTGCAGCTTTTGATATGGAGAGTAACAAGATATGCTGATATAGGTTCAATTGAGAAAAATTCTATTAGTTTAAATATCTATTAGTTTTGTAGGATAAAGATGTGTTCCGATATATAGTAGAGAACAATGTTCAAGTTGGGTGGTGTAACATGAAAAGTAACTCTAACTGAACATAAAAAGGGTCGAACCCGTCAAACCTGAAGTTGTCTAATTTGTAACTAAATGCTTACAACCTCTTAAAGTAATTTATATGCATAATTTAGATAATGTCTAAATTACTCAACATAAGATAAAAATGACTGTTGGAGGGTCAAACCCAACCAAACCAACGTTTTCGACCCAGAATTAGAAGAAAAACTATTTTGACTCGTACATATTTTGATCCTCTTGAGTCTTGACTATTGCTTAGAGCTACTAGTGACGCAAATGGATTTAGGCCAAATCCAAAATCTCGGAGCACGACCCAAAGTAGAATTTCAACAAAGTAAGTACTTATTAATTTGGTACCGACTGATGGTTGCCCTCACGTTATCGACCTGTTATAATCCAGGCTCTTATTTGTGTATGGTTTTTTCTTACAACTAAATACATAGCGTGCATACATATAAGAGAAGTCCCTCGACTACGTTGCAATCATTTTTTACTTGTGGTTGTTTATAACTTCTATATTTTGAGAGTTTTGCCTAACAAATGGTTTCCCAACCAACAAATCCATTTTTTTTTTTTTTTTTCATTTGTGTACCATCATTCAAATAAATGAGCATATGGATATGTCCAAAAAAGATTACCACCATAATGGGGAACTATATAGTGATTGATAGAATGTTCAATGACTTCTCCAAGTTGCACTCCTTATAAATAGGTTGCCAGCTTAAGATCATACCATCTCATAATCTAACCGAAAAGGCGAAAACAAAAAATGGGTGAAATAGCTTGCTCCAACTCTACACCAAGCTTCAACAACCTCAATGGTCATCATCTTGAAACGGTGAAGAAAGCATATGAAAAGAAGAACATATGCGGCTTTCAGATGCCACTTCATTATCCAAGGTACAAAAAAGAAGATTACGAGAAGATGCCTGAATGGAAGCTTGATTGCCTTTTTACAGAATATGGACTTCCAACCAATATCGGTGATGTTAACCAAAAGAGAAAGTTTGCCATGGGAGCCTTTCTTTGGGGTTGATCAAACTTACTCGCATGGTGACCAAAAGTGAGAAACTGTTTTTCTCACTTTGTGGCTGTTGTTTCGGTGTCAGCAGCCTCCTGCAATTATGTCTCTCTTTACTGTTATCTCGCATCTTTCAGTCTATATAATTCATGTGTGCGAAGGGTTGTTTCTCTGACCATGCATTGGATTATCGAGTCATGATTGTATCTAGCGTTATGTGTTTAGTGTCGAGTTTGCATCTTTTGTTTCTGTATCTAAGTTAATGTCATAAAATCAGCAAGATCATGTACCGACTGCTAGCTAGCTGGTAAGCAAAAGTAATAAATTTGCATTTCTGGGCACTATCCAATTTTTTTTATATATATTTCTTAAGACGAACAAGAGTAGTTTTGTGGATCCAAGTTAATTAGGTACTTTATAAATCTCATGTAACGCTAACAAGTCGTGAAACATTAAGTTGGATCATTACACTTGCAAAAAATTAAAAAAACACTGCTTTCGCAATCCATAAGGAAAATGTTGTAGTTTGTTTCGGATGAAAGTAGTAGCTAGAATATATATCAATCTACAACGAATTGAATTGAACCGATACTACTTAATTATGTTGATTATGTTAAGGATCACTTGTTCTTTTGTTAATTTCGACTCTACTTTCCTGGTAACGATTCAAATGTTAGAAGTATGCTCAAATCAGAGTCCTTATTACTGAGAATGGATACATATATAATATACGTGTGGTGCATTAACAAATCAAATAAATTTAGTTCGTCATAAATAACATGTAGCTTCTCGATCCTACAATATGTTTTCTCATCTTTTTTTCATGTTTCTTGTCGTCAAAGTTGTAAGTCATTATCTCACCTTAATTATCTGGACACAAATGTATAAACAACCAAACAAGATGGCTCAGTTTACTCCCCAACTACCTTACTTTAGAACAAGAAATCGACATATGTGATGTAGTCATTTTGGTTCTGAATTTTTCTATAACTGTCTTATGATGCTTAAATGGTTACATGTAACATTACAATCCGAAGATGCCTACAATGTCATGCATATATATTGCAATAAAGCTTGATGTGGACTTTAACATTGTTTCGTGTCCCTTTCTTCATCGAACAATTAATCGTGAACTAATCTATAGATGCATGGTTTATATGTCAGCAACAAAAATAGACGGACTTTTGTTAGTGTAAATATGTAAACACGTTGATTCGATTATTTGATCATAATTGTTATGATCACGATTAAAATTTATACTATCTTATCTAGTATCTACCATGATAGTATGATGCGTACAATATTTTTACTATATGATGGACGATCAAATAGTTAGTTCATCTACAACACGACCCTAATTAACTTTTACCTGTTCATATTATTTGACTTTTTAGTATGATCATGCGCAACAAATATGTATAATAACTAGTAGTATGTTTGCTTATATCTTGAAAAAAAAACTCCTGCTGGAATTCTAAACCGTATGGAATCTATCAGAAGAGATTTTTTCAATGGAGTAGATTCGTCCGAGAAGAAAATTGCATGGGTTGGATGGGAAAAAATTTTATCTTCAAAGAAAAATGGAGGTCTCAGTGTTTCCAACTTTTATGCTATAAATCGTGGTCTTCTATTCAAATAGGTTTGGCGTTTTATCACACAAGATAATTCTTTATGGTATAAGCTTATAAAAGCTATCCATGGCGTTAGAGGAGTTATTGATAACCATTCTCCTCTGAATATAATTTCTCCTTGGACAGACTTGGTTCGTGATTTCAACTCTCTTAATTGTAAAGGTATTGACCTTTTATCTTTTTAGAGGAGAAAGGTTGGAAATGGCGAAAATACTCTTTTTTGAGCCGATATTTCGCTTGGAGAGGTTTCTTTAAAATTTCTATTTCCAAGACTTTTTGCTTAAAGTCGAGTAAGAATATTTCAGTGGCCGAAAAACTGAGACATTCTTCTTTTGATTTATCTTCTCGTCGTTCTCCAAGGGGAGGGTTAAAAGAGGAGCAATATAATGGTTTATGCTCTATGATTTAGATGTTTGTCTTCCTAATATGTCTGATCGTTGGTTTTGGTCTCTCGATGGCTCGGGTGAGTTCTCAATTAGATCGGTTCGTTGCCTTATTGATGATGTTCTTTTGCCTAAGTCAGATACTCCCACTGGGTGGATAAAGTTGATTCCTATCAAGGTGAATGTTCTAGCTTGGAGGATTTGCTTGGGTAGATTGCCAACTAGGTTGAATCTCTCCTTTCGTGGTTTGGAGATTCTCTCGATTCTTTGTCCCTTACGCAACGAAGCAGTGGAATCTACTTCCCATTTATTTTTCTCATGTTCTTTGGCTCGGCAGGTCATGCGTCTAATTTGTCGATGGTGGGAGCTTGAAGTATCATCTCTCAGTTCTTATGGCGAGTGGCTCATTTGGCTTTCAAACACTCGTTTATCAAAACACATGAAGGAGATTCTTGAAGGAACTTGTTACGTGTCATGGTGGATTATTTGGCGTTATAATCATTGCTTGTTTGGTTCTTGTCAGCCAAGAAGGGATCTTATTTTCAATGATATAGTTCAAATGTCATTTTTATTGATTTCTAATCGTTGTAAATCCAAGCTCATTTGGGCTACTTGGATTCAAAACCCAAACTTTCTTAATTTGTAATAGTTTCTAGCTTCTTGTTAGTCGTTAATAAAATTGCCGTTAAAAAAATACTTTTAAATAGAAATGTTGAAACACGAAATATAATGATTGAACATCCACTTTTTTGGAGCAGTAGGATTGAACATCTATTGATTTGGGTTTTTATGTGCATTCATGTGTTTAATATGAAAAAAGAAAGACAAGGGTATAATAGATATTTTAGAGTAAAATGCTAATTAGTCTATATTTAAGATTTTAATTATGTATAAATATAAGATTTGGATATATTTGCAAATTATAATGTTTAATAAGGATATATGTGCAATTATGAGTTTAACTTGATATATATATATATATATATATATATATATATATATATATATATATATATATATATATATATATATATATATATATATATATATATATATATATATATATATAGGGACCTTTATTTTGAGAACCTTCTAAACCAATAAGATTTTTTTAAATATTAAAATTATTATTAATCCAAAAGGGTATTATAGTAAAATACAATTTTTATATTATTTTTATTTTTTATTAAATCCCGATTTTAAGCATTCCTAAATTTTCGGATTTTTTTTTTTTTTTTTTTTTTTTTTTTTTAAGCATGGTTTCATAATCTTACAGGTGCATGCATGTTTTTTTTTTTTTTTTTAATGAGATACATGTTTGTTTTAAAACACGTGCATGTATGTTTTTTAAATGAGGTGCATGTATGTTTTTTAGTGAAGTACATGTATGTTTTTTGCTAGCATTATTATTATTTTTTTGAAGTTTGAAGCATAAATTAAAAAACATAAACCATTATAAAGGAAAAAACAAGATTCATATACATAAATGTTACATTTCATTTAATTACAAGTACAAAAAACACATATGCAATAATCATATATCTTCAAAAGTCGCAAATTATCTTCATGTATATTTGTATTAATCCACTCCATAGTCTTTAATGATATAATCATCTTCATCAATCTGAAACAAACATGCACAAAAACAATTAAACCTCCAACAAATAAAAAACAAAAATTAATCATAACGATCATAACGCATATACACAATCTTGTGTATATCAAACATATTTAATCATAAACAACTATCAAAACATACATGTTCATGAGAACGTGTATGTTTTGAGAACAGACTTGTCAAACATAAATGTTTTGAAACATGCATGTTTTGAACCATAATTGTTATGAAGCATACATGTTTTATAATTGTATTGAAACTATTAGATATAAATGAAGATAGAATAAAGTCATACCAACAGTTAACTAACTAATAAACTATTAAACATAAAAAAAATCAAAAACATAAATTCTTAAAAGCAAATATGTTTGATAACACAAGTTTTTTTTATAACATACATGTTTTTAAAGCATACATGCTGTAAAACATATATGTTTTTAGCATACATGTTTAGAGTGACTCTCATTTAAATTAGCATTTACCACGTTTCTACTTAAAACTATGTCAAAATCAAACTTTGGCACGTAATTAGCATTTAGACTTACCCTTCTTTTCAACCATTTCCTTATACACCATTAACTCCACTTTCAAACATTTTATAACCTTTTATCTTATAATATACACAATTAGCACTTACCATTGCCAATTGGATGGTGCTTTTTATCTCGGTTAGCCTCGACCCGCTTTCCCTTTATTTCGCCCAACTCCTTCACACGACACGTTAACATCCACTTGTTGTTTAACATCTTTGTACCATCAAATATTGTTCAATCACTAATTAAATACTCTATTCTTAGACTCACCACGGTATTCCGGTCTGCATTAACGAAGTCGTCATCCGAATCCTCTTCCTCTATGTTTATATCGGTAAAGAATTGGTTCCTTTTCTAAGCTCCTTTGTTTCCTCTTCATACCTAATATTCATCAAATATATAAACAATGTTATATATTTACTAAGAACAATAACGTAATATCATCTCACATGTTACATCCTTAACTACTAAACAATAACGTAATATACTATGTACAAAAACAAATCCAAAACACCCACAGACAAAAATAAATCCAACACCCACTGCAAAAAACAATTCCAAACACCCTGTTTATGAACCCCATGTAAAAAACAAATCCAAACACCCTTGTACAAAACAATTCCAAACACCCCGTTTATGAACCCCATGTACAAAACAATTCCAAACACCCTGTTTATGAACCCCATGATCCATCACCTCTATTTTCAAATTAAAATCACATTGCTACGGGTTATATGAATGGGAAATAATGAACAACTAAAATGAGATGCAATATGAAGTCGCACTTAAAATTAAAACAATCAAGTAACACGATAACATGGAGTCGAAAACCTCTATCATAGAGAGACGGTGTGCAACCTACATTTTTAATACAAAAACTTGATTATAGCAATTTCTTTCGAAACAACACTAGAAAAACACCTACATACAAATCTATACCTCATCATAGAAGTAAATTAGAACATTCCTGTTAGCGACATTGATTAGTTTGTAGGCAATTCTTCCTCGGTCTCTGCAAATTAAAGCACCAAATGAAACAAAACTTAGTAGATTATCTTACCATTTATCGCATCCAACAGAGTGTACAGAATGAAAAGAACAATCTTGAATAGCTTACCATTTATCGCATCCATGTTGTTTTCCTTATAAACACCAAGGGTGAACCATGAACTGACAAGAGTATCTCTACTTTGTTTAGGATGTCGTAAAGTTTTAGGTGTCATACCAACAGACAACCTCTCGCTAGTCACCGCAATTATAACAACTCCGGATATCAAACGACTAAAAATCAAGACACGTGTCATACCAATGAAGCTTGTTGTCCCGCCAACAATGTAGATAACTTAAAGATAAATGAAAGCTATGATTCAACTGTGCAAGTAAACCATTAAGCATTACAATTTACCGACTTTATTTGAAAACCGAAAGCCCTCGAGAGATTGCATTGCATTAGAATCCAAACACCCCATGCATAAAACAAATTTACCCTGCATAAAACACCCTCGAGAGATTGCATTGCATTACAATTTACCGACTACAAAACACCCACAGACAAAACAAATCCAAACACCCCTGTTCAAAACACACTGTACAAAAACCTTCACAAACCTTTACAAACACCTCTGTAAAAAACAAATCCAAAACAAATACAAACAATCCTTTATCTATTTTTTTCAATCTTAGGCAACCCTTTTTCAAAACCCCAGACACCAACCCTTTTCAAAACCGCTAAAACATAAACAATAACCCTATATCGAACCACATAAACAATAAACCCAATTGACAAAATTAACAAACAATGGTTAAAGAACAAATTAACATTGGTTAAAGAACAAATTTTATATTACAAGATTTGAACCACTTACCGACTTTGTAGTTATTGGACCGAGATGATAACACCAATGAAATCGTAAAATCAACAAAGATGAAGAACCCAAGATCTGCGAATAAAAGAAACCTTCCATCAACAACTAGTTTCGGATCAAAACAAAAGAAAAACCCAAGAAAGTAACGCTACCATTCCTCTCCCCAACTTTGTAACTAGGTACATCTAATGCTTGATACGAGATCGAAAAGAAAACCCAAGAAATAAATAAACCGAATGGATGCCTTACATTGTGAAAGGTTTCGACGTCTCGGGTAAAACGGATCGAAAGGAACAAGATTTGATGATAGATCTTGTGAAACCCGGATCAAAATAAATGAACAAATCGAAACAAACCGAACACAAATCATTAAAGGTCTCACGTACCGGATCAAAACAAATGATTGTGATCATTTTGTGACCATGTTTAGAGATTCACATAAGAGAAATCATCTAAGATTTGGGGCGGCGGTTTTTTTAGAGAGAGATATAATAGGTTTTGGTGTGATGTACAATATGCAGATCCAACATTTACGATGGTGATAGAAGAGAGTTAAAAGAGATACAAATGAAATTATTTTTTAAAAGACTATAATACCCTTTTCCACTTTATCAGATGTTCCACCATTTTCATTTAATTACAAGATTGCCACAATCATTTTAACCATTGATCAACTAATCCAATGGCTAAAAAGGTTTCTCGCAGCTTCTCCATGACAATGTAGTTACCAAAATAAAGTTACACTATATATATATATATATATATATATATATATATATATATATATATATATATATATATATATATATATATATATAATTAAAGTTTTAGTGGGATATATATGCAATTCTTTTCATTTTAAGCTTGAAATTTTTATTTTGTTTTTTTGAAAAGTTGTATAATTAAATGAAAGAAATTTATAAAATTATGTAATTAAGATTATTAGGGTCAACTTGAAAACCAAACCAAATCTAACTCGGTTTCGATTTGGTTTAATCCAATTTGAATTTCATTTGGTTCGGTTTGGTTTTACTCAAAAAAAAAGCCAAACTAACTCATCCAAATAAATCGAACAACCCGATAGCTGAACCAATAACATGCGGACGTATTTATGACAACCTTTGGGCTAATGTTGGGCCCTTAATACTTGGCATATCACATCGGGTAATAAGTTGAACCCAGTCGAACTCTCAAAGTAGTAAATGGGCACTTATTGGGCTAAACTCATTAGCTACTCTCTAATGTCTTTGTTTGGTTTCTTTTGCCGAAGAAAAAGAGACTAAAGAGAGTGATTTGGATAAAAATAAGAGAATCCAAATAAGTATAACTTGCTTCATTTTCTTTTTCATTTTTGAAAGGAAGCCTTTTTGGTGATAAATTTTCCAAAAAGGTATACAAGCTCTGTGTTATAAAACTTATTCTAGCATTTGTGTTATATAGGAAAAACTAAAGCAGTCTATTCAATTCAATTTGCAACATTTCTCGTGTTTTTGTTATCATCCATGCATTATTAGAAATATGACCATTTTGCTATGGCATAACACAATATGATGATAAGATTCTTAGTATTATATATAATTATCAATTCTTTTAAGGACATGGAAGAAATTCTCCCTTATATATTTATATTGTTTGAAAAAATAACTTTTTTATATCATATACATAATCACGATAAAAGGTCTCTCATCAACATTTTCACAAACAATACTCCTTTTTACAAGGCCAAGTCGTTCTCACACATATCTTTGCAGTTTGCATGATTTTTAAATGGTCCATTTTTGTCTCTTAAAGAATAATATCTCTGAAAATATAAAACAAATCTTCATAGTTTGCCCCATCACTCTCCTTTGAGTAGGGTCATAATGATTTTGTTACACTATCTTTGTATTAATCTAATACTAGATTAAAAAAAAAAGAAAAAGAACACATGATGAAATTTATTATAGTTTCATTCATGGATGGAAATTATTTAAATTATACAGCGTGCTTCATGAGATTTTTAGTTTAGTATTGAAAAGCATGTCATTTTAATCAATGAACTTGAGACTCAAGACATTAGACATAAGTTATATGATATCTAGTGACCCATAGAAAAAACATTTGATAACATAGAATTAATAATATATTTACCTAAGACTAGGAGATTCTTAGATTTATTTTCTCAAATAAGAAAAAATGAAATTGAATCAGGAAAAAATGAAATTGAATCATGTTGGTCACTTAGTTGTTGTATGTAGGAACCAAGGTCAATAAAGTGTGCACCCATACCTACTAGCACTACTAATTACAACTCTTTGAAATGAAAGATTTAGGTTCGATACATTCTTAGCTTGTTACTAGCAAACAATGTACTTTTGAAATGTGATTGAAAAAGAAGGTTAATGCTTTTTCGGGATTGCTTATCTCAAAATGCATATTTCAACGAAACACGCAGAAGTTTTATTTATATATATTAGACTGTTTGTGTTATACAAAAAACAGTTACTAAAAAGTTGTTTTTTGTATAACATAAACAACCGAACATGCTTATTTGTATTTGAAGAAGTTCGTAAACTTATATTTTCTGCTTATAAACGTGAATAAACCATAAACTAAAAAGCATCAAATTGATAAACTCTTTAGCCGAAAAAAGTAAACACACCCATAATTACATTCTGTAGTGTAAAGTAAACTTTTTACATAAATTGACAGGTAAATTTCCATAAACAAAAATATGGTAGTGGACATATATACATGCAAGTTGGAATGCAAATTATGAAATGCAAACTCATAACAAAAGGTAGGCGCCTTGCTACACAGTCTGCAAACATCTGAGAGGTGCAAGTGAGGGCGAGTCAGGGTCTGGACCCATACCCATTGGCTGGGCTGACCTTCTTGTTTATGGGGGGACCCTGCAAATAGTCAGCCATGCACCTTCAGGCCAGTTTTAAGTACTCCTTCCCAATGCTTTTGACATAAACACAGACAACACCTCATTTGTGTGTGATAGACATTTCATGGTACGTAGTGGATATTTGACTTTTTTTTTTTTTGAAAGGTATACTTCATTAAAACGAAACCACGCCTAACCCGAAGACCGGGAGGCACCAAAACAACAAAACAAACTACACTATATTATATTTACACCATTCACCCCACGACAAACTAGAAAGCTTAGCTCTGTTCTTAACCCATAGAAAGCCAAGATTCTTAATGTCGCTAACAATCTCTTCAATCTTCATCTGTGTGCCTTCAAACTTCATCTTATTCCTTGCTCTCCATATAGCCCAACAACTAATAAAGATAATACCTTAGAAGACCTTCTTCGCTTTTCCTCTCAAACCCACATGATCATGAACTTCAATTAAGTCCCTGAACGAAAAGGCAAAGAATCTCTGCACCCGGGTCCAACTGCAGATGTGGTTCCACACGAGCATAGCAATCCGACATGAAGTGAATAAATGATCAACCGATTCATCATCTTCCCCACACACCGAGCAGGTAGCCTCCACTCCCTGAATATTCCTTCTTCTAAGAGCATCAGCCGTAGGTATCTTATCCATCTCCGCGCGCCAGACAAAAATATTACATTTAGCCGGAATCCATTTACACCACTTAATAACGTAGTTACTACTATAGTCAGGTTCGCTATAAATCAACCTCCTAACCGAGCTCACACCGAAACTCCCCGACTTGTCACCAAGCCAAACCCACTTATCCCTTCTATTAGCCAATTCCACCGAGTTCAGAACACTCGCCAAAAAGTCTAATTCAGCCATTTCCTGATCCAACTCAGGTGGCTTATTCCATTTCCATAGCTCACCATTTCCCATACCCAAACCATCAGCAACTAATCGATGCTTCACCCTACATTTCTTTTCCTTCTCTAACCGGAAAATATTTGGGCATAAATCTTTCAACGGGGCGTTGCTCACCCAAGGATCCAACCAGAAAGCGATATTTTCCCCATTTCCAACAGCTCCTTTGAAGAAACTCCTCAAAGGCAAATTGGAGATACTAGTCCTAGCCAACACCTTCACAATGTTTTTCCAAACCCCACTCAACGCCTGATTAATCGGAACAAAATCCCAACATCTTCCAGTATTGTGTAGAGCCTCAATAACTTTCGACCATAGACTTTTCTTCTCCGCTTTAAATCTCCATCCCCATTTAGCAATAAGAGCAACATTACTTATATTGAGTTTACAAATACCGAGACCCCCCACCTTCTTGGGAATAGCGACCCGATCCCAAGCCACCCAATGTATTTTAGACACTTCATTTGAGCCACCCCACAGAAATCTTCTAATCATTCTTTCCAAGTCATTTATCACCTTACACGGTGCCCGATATATGGAGAAGTAGTAACAAGGAAGACTTTCCAACACCGATTTAATCAGAGTCATTCTACCTCCAATTGAGAGGCATGAAGCCTTCCACTTGGACAACCGAGTTTCAAACACGTCATACACTGGTTTCCAGTTGCAAATTTTATTCATATTCGCTCCAACCACCAGACCCAGGTACTTGAAAGGGACCACGCTCGCCTGGCAACCCAAGATCAAAGCTTTCTCCTCCACTTCTATCATGTTCACCCCAATTCCAAAAATATTCGACTTCGATAGATTAATCCTTAGGCCCGAACAGATGTGAAAACATCTCAGCACTCTTACCACATTATTGATCCCATCTTGATTCCATTCCCCGAGAAGGATCGCATCGTCCGCATAGAACAAGTGAGATATAGATGGACCTCCTCGAGGGAGAACAATTCCTTTAAATAAACCTGCTTCGCTTGCCTTGGTGATCATACTAGATAGAGCTTCCATCACAATAATAAACAAAAACGGGGATAACGGGTCCCCTTGCCTCATTCCTTTCTTACACTGGAATTCAAAAGTGGGCGCTCCATTAACTAAAATAGAGGATCGAGCCGACATTAAAACCCCATACACCCATTCACACCATCTAGAAGGAAAACCCATTTGCTTCATCATATCAATCACAAAACCCCAATTCACATTATCGTAAGCTTTCTCGAATCCAACTTGAGCATAAACGCCTAACCTTTGATTTTTGCACCAAGAAAGCTTTCATTAATAATTAACGCCCATCCAAAATGAAGTTGCTTCCTAGAAAAGCCGATCGAGATTCGATACAACCGATCCCAACACCTTCTTTAGCCTATTAGCCAAGACTTGGATATGACCTTTGATCCGTCCGAACCGTCAAGTCTAATCACATGTTGGCCACTTGCGAATGGCCAACCGTAATGCAGCTTAAAACAGTTCGCAAACACAAATACAATGAAGTCCCGGAGAATAGAATGAATTCCGGTCGTTAAGTCCCACTGAGACTCAATGGTGTGTAAACACTGATCGACGATAGAATGATCACTAATGATAGTGATCGAAAAGGAATTGGATAGATAATTACACCACCGAAAAAGTTTATAAATTAAAGCGACTTAAATACAAATTAAAGGAAATTAAAAGTTAAAATATATTAAATAAACGCTATCACTATATTTAAAATGATGAACGTTTAAAACCTAAAACGACGCTTAAATAAAAACTACGTAACGCACAAAATAAAACGTGAAAATAAAGAAGGAAAATACCTACGGATATGAAAAATACATTTTACAATCCTAAAGATAAAAGAAAATTTTAGAAAAGAAAATTATTTTTACAACTATTATTCTAATTATTATTAATTAAAAACTATTTATTAAGTATTTAAAATGCACTAAAATATAAGAAAATACAAAATTAACCTAGAAAATGAAATTTAAATTTAGAAAAATCTAAAATATGATAAAACTTATTTTAAAACTGAAAATATATTTTTAGACTTTTATGTATTTATTATTAATTTAAAACTATTTAAAATAATAAAATGAAAATACTATTTAAACCAAGAAAATTATGGAAAAATATTTTTTGACTTTTATATTTATCTTAACTTAAGAAAAATGAAAAATTATTTTTTGAACCTTTTCTTAATTTTTTGTATTAAATGCTAATTAAAAATGCTTAAAACTAATTTAAATTAAGAAAATAGCAAACAAGCTTGGAAAAATCTGAAAATTTCAGGAAAAGTCTAAAATAATATTAGGAAGCTAGGAAAATGGAAAACATGGGGCTGAGTGGAGGAAAATGAATCGATGTGCCAAGTGCTTATAAATAAGCACTTTGAACAAGCAAATGGATACCAATAAGCACCAAACAAAACAGAAGCTTAAATAAGCTTAAAGAACCAAAATGCAACAGAAAACAACTATCTTAAACCTCTGGATTGCAACTTGCTATGATTTGATGAAATGAGCTAAAAGCTAAAAAAGCTTTTCGAGGGGCAACTTTGAGCTTATGCACAAGTCACTAGATAAGTCGAAATTGAAAACTACAAATTGGAACTTGGAGAAGACCTGGCCAAGAACCTTAAAACCAAAATTAGACCTAGAGGAGCTATGGTGAGCTCAGGCAAACCTTGCAAAACTCGACAAATCTCAGTGCAACTAACTATGCTCGCACAGGCGCATTTGACATCATTTTGACAAGCTCTTTTAGGGCTTATAAAAATTAACAAAATTCTATAAAAATCACTCTAAGAAAATAGACCAAGGAAGATTTTAAAACCACAAGTTTCACTAAGATTGGCCTAGCAATGAATCCATGAAAATTCTCCTAGTTGGCTCAAACCGACTTTACACAATTTGACTTTTCGAGACAAGATTGCAAGTTTGACTTAAATGAAATTTGAAGCTAATTTCTCAACTGAATATGGTGTAATATGTTAAAATGAAACTACTGCAAGCTAGCTCTATGATTTTTGAACACAAAATAGGCTTTAGATTTTATAAAAACTCAACAGTTAAGAAAGTTGAGACAGAACTAGTTTAATTTTGACTTAAATGATGAACAGTGCAAAATGATGACTAGAATGAGTTCATATGAGCTTAATAAACCTAGAAATACAAGTCCTAACCAATGAGCAAGCCTAAATCACGATGAGCCAACAATTCCAAACACCCTTTTATATAATCGTATTGCAATTAAAATGAGCTAAACACTGACCAACTTGTATTAATGATCAAATTAAGTTAAAATACCTTACATACAACTTAATAAACAGGTTTCAACTATTAATGATCACAGATACTCATACAAGCACAAAATGCAAAATGAATTGAAACTTGAAAAGAATGAAATGCTCACTTACATGTTTCCAATTGCTTTTTGAAGCTAAACCAAACACACACCTACTCTAACCTAATCTATTTAAACCCAATTCCAAGTCGCATCAACCCAATATCCATTTCCTTCTTCAATTTTTGCCCATTTTGACTTTCATTGACCATATTCCAAAAGTGTTTGAAACTTGAATAAAGCTTGTAAAAGCTATGACAAGCTTATATGAACTTGTTGGAGATCAAAACTAAGTCACTAATAGGCTTTGACAAAAGAGTTTGAAAATGAAAATTCCAACAAGAAACATTAAACTTAGAACTTATATAAAAACTTAAGATTGTAACTCAAAAGCACCTTACAATGGAAATTTAACTTGAATGTTATACAAAGCAACCAAATTACAACATTTAAACTTAAACTAAGACTTTTTATTAAAAACGACATTAAAGGAAAAAATAAAACTAGCTACTCGCCATTTCTTCTCTCTTCAACCTCTATTTATACTCCAACATCCTTCTTTTCTCTTCTCGAACATATCCCATGAAATGATAGCCATTGGATAGCTAAAAGTGATCTTGGCCATTAAATTTATTTTTGGCGGGAAATGGGTATTAGGCAGTTGAGGGTTGAGTGTGGGAGTAGGAGGTGCATTTAATGCCCTTTGGATTTGTGTGGAGGTGGGGGGACATGGAGAGGATAAGGTGGTGAAGATGTGAGCTGGGGCATGGGTTTGTCTGAGTTGCAGAGAAACAAGTGGGAGGAAGAAGAAAAGCGCGCCAAGGTGTCTGTTTGACCAAATGGATTGACCAGATATTAGTATAAAAGGGGGGGTCCAAATTAGGTTGTGGCAGGGGTCACTTGGGGTTCAAGGTCCAAAATGGTTTAATGATAGGTCCAAAATAGGTTTAAAGGATTAAATAAACAAGGACCTATGTTGTAATTTCTGAAAATAGAGGGACCAGTTCTGCCAATTCATCAAAGTTGCTCCAAGGGCTAAAAGTGACAAGCTCTAAAAGTACAAGGACCAATCTTGACAATTTCAAATTTCCAGGGGCCATTTTTGCCAAATTTGAAACTTGAAGGACCAATTTTGTAATTTCTCAAAACTTTTGATATTTTTCACCAAAGGACTAATTTTGACAACTTTTGATTTTAAAAGGACCTTTGGTGATTTATCTTTGAAATTATGTGCTCGTGGACTGCTTTTGACAACTTTTAAAACTTGGGGACCGAAACCGCCAATTATGCAAACTTTGCTCATTTTTCATCCGATTTTGAACATTTTGCATCCGAAACATATAAAATGCAACTTTGGAATATTTTCAAGATTTTGATGCATTTTGAGCATTTTTAAACGTTTTGCGCTCAGATTAACTAAAATGATGAGTATTTACACACTCATCAATCCCCACACTAAACTATTGCTAGTCCCTAGCAATCTTTTGAGAAAAACTTAATGGATTTGAATCTCTTTACCAAAAGCCATTACTCGGAGTAGCCAAATGTTTCGGTTCAAGTAAGAACCATGGTACATCGATAACCATATGATTTTGAGCAAATCACCGACTTCAACGGATTTGATTTGTCTTTACCGTAAGCCGTTTGCTCGGACTAGCCAACTCTTAGATAAATTATCAATATTATCTTTGGTGAGTGATTACCAATTATGGTTTTCCATCGCCTTTACCACAAGCCATAAACTTGCGGGCTAGCCAACTCTTCACTTTTTAGGATATGGTGAAATAATACCATACAATTTTGGGCAAATTGCAAGTCATCAACGGATTTGATATATCTTTACCAAGAGCCGCTTTGCTCTGGATTAGCCAACCTTTTATCTAATAGACATGGCGGATCGATAACCATATGAGTAAGTGTAGAACACTTACTCCAAAAAAAAAATTTGGCCAAAACGGGAATTGGGTGGATAATACATGAAATTCGCGAGAATTCCCCCACACTTAGAAATGAATATTGCCCTCAATATTCAAAGTACCGCATGTTATGCCAAACAAAGAACGTAAAGGGAAATACTACGCCATTATTTTAAAAGATTTTTTTTTTTTTTTTTTTTTTAGATATATATATATATATATATATATACATGGGCATCACCCCACACTTAGGTGGTAGAAAGGGTAAGAAGTCGAAATATGGGTGAAAACCCATATGGTGTGTCATCGTTTTTGATTTCCGAGTCGCTAGCTTGACTCGACCCGCATTAATTTGTTCATGGGAAGCAAAGTGGAAGAAACAATCTCCATCGGACTTTCATTCAAGATGTTTGGACAAACATTTGAAGCACGCGAAAGTTCCACACCGATGAGATATAGAGAAAGACCCGGCTCACAAATGATAAATGAAAATGCCGGGGTCAAAGATAGTGTCCTCACTCCTGAAGGAGTGAAGAAGAGAGGAAGTCACATCATATGTGAGGAATGGAAGAAAGATGTTGATAACAATCAAGATCCATTCTTCATCCTCAAATGTAGACATATCGGGAGGAAGGGTGAAGGTAGTATCATCAATAAGCAAACTCTTATGATAGAGTACACCTTCCTCCGAGCCAATATCATCCTCAAGATCAAAATAGAAATGATCATATTCGGAGGAGATATGTCATGAGAGAGTTCACCGGAGAACTCTTCATGAAGAGAATCATTGGAAAAGCCTCAAGTTCGTGAGATGTTTCGGCTTGTCCAATGTAGAGTCACTATCCACAACGGGATAGGAGATGAAGTCGACTTAGCACGTAATGATTCGATCTTAGAAACGAGGAGATTTATATTGAACAATTGTTCACGAAGTATCTCGTCCTCAATTTCGGATCATCGAATCTCTCACTTCCTCTAAGCTAACTAGCTCGGAAGGTAGCTCCTCGACATAATCGATGTCTCCATAGGATAAAGAATCGTCAAACGAAGTACAATCGTTATCGAATCGGAGAACATCTCGACATGATCATATGGAATGTCAAGAGGAGGAGAAGAATCATCATTAAGAGGCTCATCACACATATTACGGAGATAACCTCGGACTCACTGGGTTGGAACAAGGCTCAACACTAGACGATTCCATTTCGGAATAGTGCTGGAGGCTCGTCCCCATTATGAGAGAGTCAATGGGAGCTTCGGTGTGATTTCGATTGACAAGCTCTCATAATATTCCTTCATTTGAATAGTATCCTCATCATCATCGCCATCATATCCGATTCTTATATTCATCTCATCAAGTTTACACACCATTCTTTTCATTTGTAGTTTCTTTCGAATGCGTTTTCTTCGAACTTTGCGGAAGATTACACTCTCGTAGTCATTGAAATGTCGAGAAGGATATTGATGAATGATGGAATATCGTGGGGTTGGAAATTGTCAAACCGGAGAATTGGAATTTTGAAAATTTTGATTCATCGGTTGACATTCAAAAGTCGCATGAGGACCCCCGCAATTCTCACAATGAGATAATTGGGAAAATAACTTTCACCAAAGTTCGATTGTAACATGGTTCCCTCATAGACAAGCGGGACCCGTGGTGGACAATCAAACCGTAATGAGAATCATTCCCACAAAACTCGCATGAGTAGGATTCAGATTGGGGTTGTGGAGGTAGGTAGGAAAAATCGGTGTTTCATTTGAAATGGGATCGGGATTACCGACAAATTTGTTTCCAAACTCACATTGGTACATCGCCGACAATTTCCACCGTTAAATGGACCTCCACACTGTGAACATGTCAAATACCATGACATAAAGAATTAAACGATAAGAGGATAAGGAATGGAGAATTAAACGGTTAAAGAAGATAAGGAATGAAGAATTAAACAGATTAGAGGATAAAGGAAATGTAGAATCAAAAGATGCGAGAGGGTAAAGATGGATATTTTGGATTTTTGAAAACAAAGCTATAAAAACAAAGAATGAAAATATTTTTGGTGTTGATAACACTTGTGAAAAGTGTTAATGAACTTTTGGATTTTTGAAAACTTTACAAAAACTTTTACAAAAGATGGTATATGTGCAAGAATGGGTCGAAAAGGTTAAACACACGCTAAAGCCTCCCCGCAATGCGCCAAAATTTGATCCGTCCGAACCGTCAAGTCTAATCACACAGCCGGCCACTTGTGAATGGCCAACCGTAATAGCTTAAAACAGTTCGGACACAAATACAATGAAGTCCCGGAGAATAGAATGAATTCCGGTCGTTAAGTCCCACGGAGACTCAATGGTGTGTAAACACTGATCGACGATAGAATGATCACTAATGATAGTGATCGGAAAGGAATTGGATGATAATTACACTACCGAAAAAGTTTATAAATTAAAGCGACTTAAATACAAATTAAAGGAAATTAAAAGTTAAAATATATTAAATAAACGCTATCACTATATTTAAAATGATGAACGTTTAAAACCTAAAACGACGTTTAAATAAAAACTACGTAACGCACAAAATAAAACGTGAAAATAAAGAAGGAAAATACCTACGGATATGAAAAATACATTTTACAATCCTAATGATAAAAGAAAATTTTAGAAAAGAAAATTATTTTTACAACTATTATTCTAATTATTATTAATTAAAACTATTTATTAAGTATTTAAAATGCACTAAAATATAAGAAAATACAAAATTAACCTAGAAAATGAAATTATAACTTAGAAAAATCTAAAATATGATAAAACTTATTTTAAAACTGAAAATATATTTTTAGACTTTTATGTATTTATTATTAATTTAAAACTATTTAAAACTAATTAAAATGCTAGAAAATACTATTTAAACCAAGAAAATTATGGAAAAATATTTTTTGACTTTTATATTTATCTTAACTTAAGAAAAATGAAAATTATTTTTTGAACCTTTTCTTAATTTTTTGTATTAAATGCTAATTAAAAATGCTTAAAACTAATTTAAATTAAGAAAATAGCAAACAAGCTTGGAAAAATCTGAAAATTTCAGGAAAAGTCTAAAATTATATTAGGAAGCTAGGAAAATGGAAAACATGGGGCTGAGTGGAGGAAAATGAAATCGATGTGCCAAGTACTTATAAATAAGCACTTTGAACAAGCAAATGGATACCAATAAGCACCAAACAAAACAAGCTTAAATAAGCTTAAAGAACCAAAATGCAACAGAAAACAACTATCTTAAACCTCTGGATTGCAACTTGCTATGATTTGATGAAATGAGCTTAAGGCTAAAAGCAAGAATCGAGGGCAACTTTGAGCTTATGCACAAGCTGCTAGATAAGCTGAAATTGAAAACTACAAATTGGAACTTGGAGAAGACCTGGCCAAGAACCTTAAAACCAAAAATTAGACCTAGAGGAGCTATGGTGAGCTATGTGCAAACCTTGCAAAACCTGGACAAATCCTGTGCAGCTAACTATGCTCTGCACAGGGCATTTGACATCATTTTGACAAGCTCTTTTAGGGCTTATAAAAAATTAACAAAAATCTATAAAAATCACTATAAGAAAATAAACCAAGGGAAGATTTTAAAACCATAAGTTTCACTAAGATTGGCCTAGCAATGAATCCATGAAAATTCTCCCTAGGTTGGCTCAAACCGACTTTTACAGCATTTGACTTTTAGACAAGTGTTGAAGTTTGACCAAAATGAAATTTAAAGCTAATTTCTCAACTGAATATGGTGTAATATGTTAAAATGAAACTACTGCAAGCTAGCTCTATGATTTTTGAACACACAATAGGCTTTAGATTTTATAAAAAACTCAACAGTTAAGCTGTTGAGACAGAACTAGTTTAATTTTGACTTAAATGATGAACATGTGCAAAATGATGACTAGAATGAGTTCATATGAGCTTAATAAACCTAGAAATACAAGTCCTAACCACGAGCAAGCCTAAATCACAGATGAGCCAACAATTCCAAACACCCTTTTATATAACTGTATTGCAATTAAAATGAGCTAAACACTAGACCAACTTGTATTAATGATCAAATTAAGTTAAACTACCTTACATACAACTTAATAAACAGGTTTCAACTATTAATGATCACAGATACTCATACAAGCACAAAATGCAAAATGAATTGAAACTTGAAAAGAATGAAATGCTCACTTACATGTTTCCAACTGTTTTTGCAGGCTAAACCAAACACACACCCACTCTAACCTAATCTATTTAAACCCAATTCCAAGCTGCATCAACCCAATATCCATTTCCTTCTTCAATTTTGCCCATTTTGACTTTCATTGACCATATTCCAAAAGTGTTTGAAACTTGAATGCATAAGCTTGTAAAAGCTATGATGTTTATATAAACTTGTTGGAGATCAAAACTAAGTCATTATAGGCTTTGACAAAAGAGTTTGAAAATGAAAATTCCAACAAGAAACATTAAACTTAGAACTTATATAAAAACTTAAGATTGTAACTCAAAAGCACCTTACAATGGAAATTTAACTTGAATGTTATACAAAGCAACTGAAATTACAACATTTATACTTAAACTAAGATTTTTTATTAAAAAACGACATTAAAGGAAAAAAATAAAACTAGCTACTCGCCATTTCTTCTCTCTTCAACCTCTATTTATACTCCAACATCCTTCTTTTCTCTTTCTGAACATATCCCAGCTGAAATGATAGCCATTGGATAGCTAAAAGTGATCTTGGCCATTAAATTTATTTTTGGCGGGAAATGGGTATTAGGCAGTTGAGGGTTGAGTGTGGGAGTAGGAGGTGCATTTAATGCCCTTTGGAGTTGTGTGGAGGTGGGGGGGACATGGAGAGGATAAGGTGGTGAAGATGTGAGCTGGGGCATGGGTTTGTCTGAGTTGCAGAGAAACAAGTGGGAGGAAGAAGAAAAGCGCGCCAAGGTGTCTGTTTGACCAAATGGATTGACCAGATATTAGTATAAAAGGGGGGGTCCAAATTAGGTTGTGGCAGGGGTCACTTGGGGTTCAAGGTCCAAAATGGTTTAATGATAGGGTCCAAAATAGGTTTAAAGGATTAAATAAACAAGGACCTATGTTGTAATTTCTGAAAATAGAGGGACCAGTTCTGCCAATTCATCAAAGTTGCTCCAAGGGCTAAAAGTGACAAGCTCTAAAAGTACAAGGACCAATCTTGACAATTTCAAATTTCCAGGGGCCATTTTTGCCAAATTTGAAACTTGAAGGACCAATTTTGTAATTTCTCAAAACTTTTGATATTTTTCACCAAAGGACTAATTTTGACAACTTTTGATTTTAAAAGGACCTTTGGTGATTTATCTTTTGAAATTATGTGCTCAGGGACTGTTTTTGACAACTTTTGAAACTTGGGGATCAAACTCGCCAATTATGCAAACTTTGCTCATTTTCATCCGATTTTGAACATTTTGCATCCGAAACATATAAAATGCAACTTTGGAATATTTTTAGTATTTTGATGCATTTTGAGCATTTTAAACGTTTTGCGCTCAGATTGAAGCTAAAATGATGAGTATTTACACACTCATCAACCTTACTGATCAATCCCACCAGGTTTATCGGTCTGTAGTGATTAAGATCCACCGGGTCCTTCACCTTTGAAATAAGGGTAATAAAAGACGAACCACTCCCCACATTGATCCTACTTCCATCGAAGAAATACTCAAAAATGTCCTTAAAATCTTGTTCAAAAAGACTCCAGAAATGTTTTATAAATCTCATGTTGAAACCATCCGGACCAGGAGCCCGATCATCACCGCAACTAAACACCGCCTCTTTAATTTCAGTGCCCGAGAAGGGTTCCACCAACATGTTGGCGTCCCCATCAGAAAGGCGCTTCAGACCTTGACACTTAGCACCAGGTCTATTAGGAACCTCCTCCTGAAACTTGCATTGAAAAAATTGTATATCTCCTTCTTAACCTTCGATGGCTTAGAGCACCACTCCCCATTAATCGAGAGACCCGGAATATTATTAGAAGCTTTCCTACCATTAACTATTCCATGGAAGAAAGCCGAGTTCTCATCCCCGTCGATAGCCCACCTGATTCTCGACCTTTGCTTCAAATCCATCGCCTTCCTCACACCCGCTTCTTTCAACACCTTCTTACTCTCCACATAAATCCATTTTTCTTCTTCATTCAAAAGTCTCTCCCCCATCACCTCTTCATACTTACCAATTTCACTCAACGCCGAATTCTCGATCATATACTGTTTCTCGTCCATCTCCTTCTTCCAATTTATAATATGGCATCTGATATGAGCGAATTTTTTAGTCAACTTAGTATCCGGAGGCCCACTAAATTCAAAAGAAGAAATCGCCTCTTTCACCACATCCTCGTAACCTTCCATTCTCAGCCACGAATTAAACACCCTAAAAGGACGAGCCCCGAATCCGCTAGACTTTGAGGAGAATAGCAACGGGCAGTGATCTGAGAAGCGTGAAGGAAGAACTCTAAGGCACGCCTCTGGCCATTTATTGAAGAAACCAGGACACACCAACACCCTGTCAATCTTGCTCAACTTACGGCCATTCTCACGGATGCAAGTGAACTGGTTACCTTTCAATCCAAACTCCATAAGCCCTGTTCTATGGATAAAGTCATTAAAATTCCTAGCGCATGTGCGTTTGAACACCGAGCCTTTCCGCTCTTCAGCAAACCGAACAGCATTAAAATCCCCAAGGATAACCCAAAACCCAGAAGCAGACCCAATCTCCCCTTCAATTAAACCCCACAGCTCATTCTTGGCCGCCACCCCTTGTGGCGCATAAACATTAATAAAATTAATGTGCTCCCTACTTCCTTTGATCACACCTGACATTCTAAGGAAGTATCTATTTTTAACCGACAATCTCATCTCAAAAACGCTTAAATCCCACATACAAATCAGACCCCCAGACTGCCCCAAAGAACCAACATACTCTACTCCAAAGTTTTTATTTCCCCACATCTTGGAAAATTCGAACCTGGACAAATCTTCTGCCTTAGATTCCTGAATAGCCAAAAATTCTACACCTAACTGGCACCTCAAATCCCTAACCCACGGCACCTTTTCCTCCCCTCCAATTCCTCTCACATTTAGAGATAAAAAATTCATATCTTAACCACATTCATACCTTGACCATCAATAGACTTCTTAACCAAATCTACACACTCGTTAAGCTCAGCACCCACGATCAAACCCACCTCGATCGTTGCCTTAATTTCGTTGTTAGTCCACCCTTCTGCCGTCACCCCTTCCTCCACACTAGTGGTATCCCTAACGCTAACGGGGTCATCTCCTGTATCTTCTACCGAAGGTTGAGAGTCCTCCTGCACCACTTGATTAAGATCAATCTCCATCTCAGGAGAGCCCCCACTTTGTACCCCATCCACTTGATTCTCCTGTGTTCCCTTATCTTTATTATGACCCGAATTGAATATGCCAATAAACCTATCCAAGTCAAACGGGTCTTCACAATCCACTCTTGGTCTCTTCTTGGATCTGTTAATTTCGATTGGGCTAATATTGTTAAAATGGACGGTGGGCTTAGACCGGGTCCATTTACTTTTGTTTTTAATACCATACTTCACTCTACATTTATTAGAGTTAAAATCATTAATATTATTATTGTTGAGCCCCTTTCCAGCCTGTCCCTCCACCTCGGGAACTTCCCCATTAATACTACTACTCCCATGCGTATTCATATTCCCATGCACGTTCACCTCTTCATCTTCCATGTTAACTGAAAAGTTGCCACTTCCGGATAACGGTTCGTCTTCTCCTATATTCTGACCACCATTGTTCGACTGACTCGAATTCATCGATGGTAACTCCACCACTCCCACACACTCCGGGTCCCAATCATCGGATACCTCTTCTACCCATACCTTGAACTGTCGGCTTTTCCACTTCAAAACAACCGAGTCACAAATCTTAGCCCCATCTCCAACTAGAATCCCAACACATGTCGTTGAGAGATCACTATCTTCTGAGCTCAGTTGCGCCTGGTGAACGACCTTTCCGAAGCAAGCTGCCACCCAGTCAAATATTTTGTTTTCCGCAAGGTTGATAGGCACCCTATAGATTTTGACCCAAGCGATTCGCTTAAGAGGAAGTACTTGGCCTTCCCACACCTCCAACCTCGAGAACCAGCTTCTCCATTTATGGTCATTCAGCATAAAACTATTGGCTTCCTTCCTTGCTTTGAATTTTAGCATAACAGAAAGACCTCCAATATAATGAATCTCTAGGTCCCCTACTCCAACCTCTATTAGTTTTTTATCCAGCTTGACGAGTGTCTCCAAATTGAGAGTCCTGCCCACCAACGCCCTATCATGCAACTCCTTGAAAGCCTGAGTCTCTTCCGGAACCACGACCACCTTATACTTAGGATCCACTTCAGATTTTTCACCCACTTGTTTATCCTTCCTCCCTGTATTCTCCAAAGAATCCTTATACGACATCTTCCCCTTTCTATTGCCCATAGGAGGCTCAAACTCTTGAGCTCTAACAGTATCCCGCTTTACCTCATTCACATATGGACTTTCACCCTTTCTCTCGATCAAAGAGTCCAAGCCCACATTCTCGTCTGCAAACCTCGCGATATTGACCCTAAGTTTATTTGGACCCATTTTCATCCCATCTAAAACATGTTCCAGAGCTTTAACATCCTTCACATTCTTGAAGGAAATGAACCCGAATCTACACCCGAATCTATCTCTTTTCCTCGCAATGTAAGCACCGACCACCTCTCCCAAACCCCCAAGGATGTACTTAACATCCCATGGAGTGCACCCGTTAGGAAGATTCGAGATGAAAAACTTGGTCACCTTTGCTTCTCCCCTTCCCGACCTATTGCTATCCTGATGTCTTCTTCTTCTAGAGTTAACCTCTTGCCATTCCTCTTTGTCTTTGTCTTTTCCTCTTTCCTCATCCCTTTTCTCGTCTTTTCCTCCGTTTAAACTATGGATAATCAATTTTATAAAGGGGTGATACTCACACCATATCTTTTGATACAAACAACACAATTTGTGCATTACAATATTGTAGGTACAAACTGTAATGCACAAATTGTGGTGTATGCATCAAAAAATATGGTGTAGGTATCAATTCTCATTTTATAAATAGCGTGACGCGTGCTGTGCGGGGCGTCATTACCAAGACTCACACCTTAATGGTCATGGCGAAGTCACGGCGTTTTTAAAGCGTAACTTAAACCGGCACAAAATATTTATATATTTATAACATATTTCATATATATCAAATTTACGAAAAAAAAATGTTACACATAAGGAATAAAGTCAAGAACTATCATTGAATGTAATATTATTTATTTCTTTCAAAAAAACACAAATACCAGTCCCAAATCGCGATTAGTCGGCTCATATATGTGGTATGCATAACATTGTAACAATGTTCCTTAAAAACGCCTAAAAGAAAGGCGTCGCGTCTCACGCCTCATATCACGTCACGCCTAGAGCCGACGTCTAAATCTATTTCGTAACGTTAAGGTCATGCCTCGTGGCGCTATGATGCGCCTTTTAGAACACTCGAGTTAAGTTATACATACCCCTCCTGGATTGATTCTAAAGCCCATACTTTTTTTATTTTTTGTAATAATTTTTTGATTTTATAATTATGTTTTTATTATAAAACTATCGAACTGAAAGTACATAACATAAAATATAAATTTTAACAAGATAAATAGTATTAGAGATGTGAAATATAGAACAAAATGAAAAATGCATAACATGAAACGATAGAAAAATGTTATGGGTTAAATGGGCCAAAATAACATTAGCCATTTGAGTTAAATGCCATTCACTTAATTTTATTTTTATTCTATCATATTTTAAAGAGTTGCATTGTTGTTTACAAATCACTTAGACCGGCTGTTATGGTGGCACCCTTCACATACGAAGAACCACCTTTCACAAGTGAAGGCCATGACGGAGGTCGAGTGTTGGCGCGTGAAAGGGTGAAAAGGGGTTAGTTAGACTGATAGTAATAAGATCAAACCAAAACCAACTCCCACAGCGCCACATCAGTTTCTTTATGACACCACCAAGACCACATCTAAACCAAACATTTGTAGTAAGAGGACTACACAAACAATCAAAAACATACCCCACAAAATTAATTATATACAAGATACACACACACAAAACCAAACCATTTATTCGGTCCATCGACTTGACCAAATGAATTTGTGGGGGTGGGGGTGAGAAGCGATCTTAGGTAGTCTTGTGAGCGGATGTAGGGTATATTAGTATCAAGTGAGTTGTTTTTACGTGTTTGTTTAGTTGGTGATCATTTACGCTTTTTAAGGTGGTATGTTAAAAAGTTAATGTGGCGTTGAGGTGGAGGTGATAGTCGAGTGACCATTACGCCCAACCCTATAGAACAAAACCGTTCAAATTAGCTCAATTCCGAACCTAAGTTTGACCTTTTTATTTATTATTTTCTTCATAAAAAACGATTGTACGGTTTTGTTTGAGAGATGATTTGAAGACGCATATCTATTCGGCTTATTTGAATAGTTCGGCTCCATGATAGTAACCGGCCCATCTAAAACTCAGAGTAATAAATTTTAACTTTTGATTCAATTTGATCGTAAGAGACAATGCAACACTGAACAGTGAGCACCCACAATCGAGTCACATGTTTTGGCATACATCCAGTAAATTAAAAGAAATAAGTAGGGACGATTTTATATTTATATCGACTTTCAACCAATGCTTGGGCGAATGGTGCAATGAAAACCATCTTATAAAAGTAGTGAAGTTAAGAACTACATAAGGTCTTTTTGAACAAGTATTTAGATATACTGTAATTCATTGTATTCTATATCTCCTTATAAGAAAACTTAGCTTATTAATAGTATGTGTGAATAAAGGTATCAATACGTTATACGTGTGACTATGGTGCAACAGTGAGGTCTATTTTTGTTATTCCGTTAGAAACTTTTTGATCGAGTTACTACTTATTGATACGCCGTCGTCATATGTGACGAAGCAGAACCAAAAAAGAATGACTAGCATGCTAAACTAGTCCATGATTCTTTGCGACTGGTTTCTGAGTCAAGTTTTGCTGATGTTTTTGTCAATTGAACCCGGTCCAATAAATAGTGCTTATGCTAAAAGTATGACAAATGGTGGTTATCCGAGTCTTAAGTGTAATTGTTTGTGTTAAATCTTGCATTTGTGGTTTGATATGATAATATGATATGATACAGACAAGTTTATGTAGCGTGGCCTTTTTTTTTAACGAAAGTTAAACATGTAAAGATAATTTACAAGCTTCTACATGAAACTAAAAATTATGGCACATGAGAATTGAGATGTAAGGTTTTTTTAGCAAATTCTTTAAATAGTCCAAAAGTAGAAGGGTAGTTCAACATGAAAAAAAAAAACAAAACAAAACAAAAAAAAAAAAAAAAAAAAAAAGAAAGAAAGAAAAGAAAATCAACTTTCTAAAGTAGATCAGACGACTTAAGCGACTTCCTTGAACGATTGGGCGACTTAAATTTGAATGCAGATAATATGAATCGAGTGTCGATCGAGGGCTAGGCGATTGATTTCATATCGATCCCTTCTTGTGGTTGTTATCGATCGCCACCAAAACACTGAAATAGATTGCTCGCTCGATCGATATCCAAAGCATTTGTAACGCTGCAAAGTTAAAAAATAATAATAAAAAAAATAATAATAATAATAATAATAAAATCCTACCTTATAAATACACAATACAAACACACTTCAATCCACAAATCTATTTCACACAATTCAAACTCAAAATACTTCTCAACACAAGATTTAATATGAACTGCTGCCTCCCCATTCCGTTGAAGATATGCAAGTGTCGCTCAAAATCAATGCAATAACGACGACGGCGCTCAAAAACGCTATTATAAGCGTGATCGAATTGTTTAATGAGCGGGCGGAGAAGGAACAAATGAGAGAAAACTACAAGAGTTGAACGACATTACTCCCGAACGAAAAGTTCGCGATCGACAAATTTTGAAAGATCGCCCACAAAGATCGCGAGGTTCTTGACAAGTTGTGGCGGTGTGTTCGTAAGATAACGAACAACGCCGACCAAAATCAATTGGAGCTATCGGAGAACAAAGACGATGGTGTAGACGAGGAAGATTTGGCTCGCTTTAGAGATTCACGGCTCGATCAGTATGACTACTGCACGGGGAGCATTCGATTAGATTTATGATTTATGATTTCGTATCGCTTTTATTTATGTAACGCTTTAATTATTAATGAAATTTTATTTTGTGTTAAAATGTGTTTTTTTTTTAAATAATAAAAAATATATATATATGAAGTTGTTCGCCTTCTTGCAAGACCTGTCGCCTCGGTCATTTGGAGAGAGAAGGACGCGATGCGAAAAATGAGGGGAATTGAATCCCTCTTGGGGCAATTTTATACTCTATTAATAAAAATATGTGACACGCACAAAATTCTAAACAGAACTTAGAAGAGGGGTTGTACCACTTAAATGTTTTGACCATATATACATTTATACTCTTTTATATATGGTTTTACTAGTTTTTAATACAAAATTTTCAACGTAGTGTATATCGCCCTCTAAAATAAATATTTTTCAAGTTATCTCTTTTACCAATAACGTTCAAGTTCCGTCCCTGACAGTCGCTCATGTAATTTATTGATAAAATGTGTGACACATGTCAAAATTTTATTGGAGCCGCCCGATCTCTAATCTATTTTGAGAAATTGTTTTTTTTTTTTTTTTTTCACTAAGTGTTGGACTACTGACTACCCTTCAACCTTTTAGTTATAAAATAAATAAATAAATAAATAAAACTTTTTCTTAATAATATATTTGACCACTTTGGGACTTTGGTTCATTGAATCATTCTCAGTTTCTCACTATCCATGAAAGTAGAAAGATAGAAAACTGAAGAGACCCGGGCCAGATGTCAAATGAGGAAAGTTGACCAGTTATGGAATAACATCTCAATTTCACTTTCTAAAACGTACCAAAAACAAGAATCAATAACAGTTTTTTGTTCAGTATACTTTGTTAAGGGGCCATGCATATGTACTACATCAAAAAGTTACTGTGTTTGACCTCATTGACATAAGCATCGTACATTTTTTCAAAGAATATAAAACCTTGAGCTAAAAACAAAACTTAGTACTCATTCCTTGATGTTTGATAGAGGAAATGAAATGGAGAAACGAAACGAATCAAATTTCGTGTTTGGTATGTTAGAGAAATAAAAAGTGGAGAATTGTAGAAATTTGTGGAGAATTGGTAGTGTAATTTTGTAACTTTCATTTTCATTACTTTTGTTGGAAATGAGAGAAATGAGAGACTTTATAAGATTTAAAAAAATAATAATAATAAATTTAAAAAAAAAAAATTTAAATAATTTTTAAAAAAATAAGTTTTTTTGAAAAATAATTTTTCTTTTTTTTTTAAATAAGTATTTTTGAAAAATAAATTAATTTTTTTTAAATAATTATTTAAAATTTTTTTTAAAAAAAATTAAAGAAAGTAAATAAAATTTAAAAAATATTATTTTTTAAATATTTTTTTTAAAATAATTTTTTTTTAAATATTTTTTTTAAATAAAATTTTAAAAAAATAATTATTTAAAAAAAAAAATTTTTAGAATTGTTATTTAGAAAAAATAATTTAAAAGAAATAATTATTTAAAAAATAAATAAATTTTTAGAATTGTTATTTAGAAAAATAATTAAAAAAAAAATCAACAAACAAATATACGTGAGTCTCATATGACAAAATGTTATTTATTTATTTATTTTTATTTTTCGAGTCAAGTCTCTGTTGTTACCAAACATTAAAATTGAACAAAATTATTTACTGATTTCTATTCTTTGAATTCCTATTCTCTGCTTCATTTCATTTCTTTGAAATTCTCTCTACCAAACGTGCCCTAAAGGTAAGCAAAACTCGGATTAACAAAACCAATGGAATTAACAAAGTTGGAATGTTTATACATGTGGTGTAGCTAATCATATCTTCCTTATTGTGTCGACTCGTGCCAACATGACTTATGCATGTTGTCACAAGTTCATAAGCAAAGATACTCTATTCATTATCAACTGAGTTACACGCCATTTGTCATAAGTTCTGCTTCGTTAGAGAGTTTTGTTTATTTTCAATTTGTTATTTAAAGTTGAAATTCTCTAATTTTATATTTTTTGGCCCCTACCAAGGTAAATATACAGATATTATTACGAAATTGTCAGCTCAATAAATAGTTTTAACATGGAAAAATAGACCATCCCCCGTGAGCAAAGATGTCCATGCTCTTATGATGTTTTCATGCTCCCTAAAAGCCACTTTCACATAATTGTTGCCATCCTTCAGTAGTACTCATCTTCTTATTAGTGTATTTTTTTAATTATTGTGTTTTCTTATTAAGTTTACAATTATTATGTTGTCTTTACTTACATGGATGAGATTTATGCAACAGTTCATTCTTGGCTTACATAGTTACATTCATATGGTCTCGGAAGGTGCAATAGTTACTGTCATACAACGCTCCACTTACATTTATTAGTTTTGTATATAAATATGTGTGAGGTGGCAAAATGCGTGGTGCAATGCAAGACGCCATTCGGTCAAACTATATATAAACCACGACACGGCATAAACCAAATAGCAAATTTCCGTGTTAGAAGACTTGAATGGTAGACTTGCAGTGGGTGTTAAACCTTAACATTTCCAAGTTAGTGGGTGTTAACCATACCGTCGTCCATGTTATTTGGGTGTTAAAGGTTGGGCGTTACCCATGTAATGTCGTTATTCCTTTTCTTCTTTTTCATTTCGCCTTAAACGAGGTTGTTTTGAAATTGTTGGTGAGTTACGGTTTAACTTTTGGAATGTTATGATTGGAGTGTTTTTGGTGAGTTAAGGTGAAATGTTAAAAGGCGATGTAGGCGCAGACGCTACGGCTGAGTTATGGCATAACCTAAGTTATGATAGCAAATATTCTTATACTAATCGCTTTAAAGGACCCAAACGACGAAATAAATTCGTCGAACGTAATACCTCATTTATATTTAAAAAATTAAATATAAGTTTATCTTTAAAAACAATCTAATGTTCGAGAAAAACATGTGTCCATTATGCCCATTTAACTTTTAAATGGAAAATATATGCCCATTTCAACAACAAAAAAAGTGTCCCAAATGTGCCCAAATCTTTTAAAAGTTTGCTCATTTAGCCCATTTTTTTATTTTGGGCACAAATTGACACCTCTACGTATAATATTAAACATATATGAGTAATATAATTAAAGTTCACATGCAGTTTCTTTTTTGTTTACAATTATAATAGATATTGTTTAAGGCCACCAAAAACCACGAGACAGCCTTGCTTACATTATTCACAAAATTGTCAAATTTAAAAACATTCTTTAATTATTATTTAAAACCCAAAGATCTATGGCCTTATGGTAAAAGTTTTCTTACCTGCAACTTTGGTATCAGACTTTTTACTATTAGACTATAAATATGGCCTAAACACGGTTGTGAGTTTGCAACTTTGGTATCAGCCTTTTTACTATTAGACGATAAATATAACCCAAACACGATTGTCAGTTTGGGTTATTAGAGTTTTTTGTTATATGAAGTTTTTTTTTTTTTTTTTTTTTCAGCGAATTTCAACTTAGAATCGACCTACTACGATCATATCGTAGCCTCACCTCATTACCCGCACTACGTTGTTTTAACCGCCCATCACGGAGTAATGAGGTCACGGGTTCTCGAGAAATCAGACGCTTCCACGCAAGAGATACTCACGGAGTAACATCCGGATTAAAACCCCGGTCGTTGCTCAGATTCGAACCCCAGCGACTAGTCTGAGGGCTCTAATCTTCATTGCAATACCAACTGAGCCAAAGGCCCAATGGTATGAAGTTTTTTTGTTATATGTACTTCATAATAGTCAGGCTAATAACGCAATACATCAAAAGGAGTTCATTATTTAAAATTTACATGTAGCTAAAAAATGGCTTACTTTATGTTTTCTCCTAGCTTTGGTACAATTGAGCTACTGTACTTTTTAACAGAGTTGTTTGCTAGCAAAATAAAATATTTGAATGAGTTAAACACATGGGCATGAAGAGACATAGATGTAAAATATTTTATTACTCTAACTAAATTATACAGTAACTACCACAGTCATTAGTAAAACAAGAACCATAATAATTCATTAATTCATTCGCCTCATCCAAAATCGTAGTGACATTTACCACTCACGTGCACTACCACGCGTATTACATTAAACAAAACTTAACGCCGTTACCTAACTCCAAACCACGCTCACACTCTTCCGTTACCGTCAAAAGTAACGAAAACAACTTCATTTTTACACTCAAAATTCATTAGGAAAAAAAAAACTAAAAGATAATAACTATCCTAGTAAATACTCGCTACTACAAAAAAAACCCCAAACGACCCGGTTGCAATCGTAGTTGACTCATGGTCGCTCGTGCATATCAACCGTCGTGAGCTCGTGGTCTGGATGTCGAGGTGCTCGAACTTTTAATACGTTTATTCTTTTTTTCTTAGTGATAATATGTTGATGTGACGATAAGTTAGCAAGAGTCTAATCACACAAAAAAATCATCGGTATTAAAATCCTCAAAAGGATCAAATCTTTCACACACGGTACTCGGCGACGTCATCAAATCAAAATTAAACTCATCCAACTTCCCAAACTCAAACAAATCGCCCTTTAAAAAATCATCGTCAAACGGGCGAAAAATCTCAAGACAACCAACTTCGCCACCCAAATCAGGCAAAACCGATTTCGGTGACATCATTTTATTACTAATACCACTACTCATCTCATCACCAGAGTTAAAACCAGAGCCACTACAGCTAACAACAGGCTCCGGTTTTAACTCTGGTGATGGTCTAGGAACCACAAAATTAGTAAGCGCGTGAGGACCACGCAGCTGAACAGCAGCTTTGTCATAAACCATAGCCGCTTCTTCAGCTGTGTTAAAAGTACCTAACCATAACCGTACACGCTTTACGGGATCCCGTATCTCTGCTGCGTATTTACCCCAGGGCCTTCGCCTCACCCCTCGGTACTTTTTGTTATTACTATTTGTTAATGCTTTCAACGGTATCCTTTCGCTTTTCCTCATTTTATCAACAACCACAGATGGTTTAGGATACTCGGGCTGAATTGTTACTTCGTGAATGAATTTTTTGACTCTTTTGTGACAAGTGATGTTGGTTGTTTCATCGTCATCGTTGTCAGAATCGGTTGCGTAAGTGTCGGTTAATGAGATTCTGATGAGTTTTGGAGTGGGTGAATTAGTGGTGAGTTTGAAGGTGTTTTTTTTGTGTGTGGTTTTTTTGACTAGTGTGTCTTCCATGGAGAGAGTGAAGAAAGGTGCGAGGGTTTAGTGTGGAAGAATGAAAGATTTTCGGAAGACTTTGTGATATATATTTGCTTTTTATCGTACGAACGGGTTATATGTTCTCTGAATTTAAATTTTGAATTTTATATAATCTTTAAAATCACTTTTAATTTTTTTATACCACTACAAAGTACAAATTCAGTCCCAATCTGATTGTGAATATTTCATTTTTACTTTATAGATAATTAAATTAAAGCATTAATTAATTTTTCAGTAGGTAAAACTGTTTTTAGCTACTTTTACAGAATTAACTGTATGTTGTATGTTTCCTGTCGGTGGACAATAATTTTAAAATCGAGATAATACTATATTTGTCTTAAAAAGCACATATTTAAAATAAAATAAAAGAGAAAAAGAATTGTTACTTTGTAGATGGAGCTGTGACCAAATATAACCACATGACAAAATCTTTCAACCATAATACCTAAACACAATTGAAAACCGGATCGATTTAAGATCGTTTAAGAAAAATCGGTGTTTTATCAAAAAGAACACTACATCGAAAAATTTTATTGAGTTCTCGAACACATGACCCCCAAATTCGTCCCCTGGTTACTACTATTTTTCTCACTTGTTACATAAAAGAGTTTTAATTTAAGGAAATGGGCTTTAATTTCCGTGTTTGGTAGTTCGGAGAAATGGAAAATGGAGAAATTGGAGAAATTGGTGGGGAAATGGAGAAATGAAGTAGTGAATTTAAGTAATTTCATTTCTTTTAATTTTGTGGAGAAATTGGAGAAATGGATTAATTTTTTGAAAAAATGTTTTTTTACATTTAAAAAATATTTTTAAAAAATTATTTAAAAAAATAAGTTTTTTTTTAATAAATACATTTTAAAAATATTTTTATAAAAACAAGTTTTTTTTAAGTAAATACATTTTAAAAAACTTTAAAATAAGTTTTTTAATATTTTTTAAAGAAAGTACATAAATTTAAAAAAAAAAAATTTAAAAGATATATTTTTTAAAATAATTTTTTAAATATTTTTAAGAATTTTATTTAGATAAAATATTATTTAAATAAAAAATTTTCATTTCTGCCAGCTCGTCATTGTCACGCTTAAACATTAATCGAACAAAATTCTCTATTGATTTCTATTCTCTGAGATTATATTCTCTACTTCATTTCTTTTCTCTGAATTTCTCTCTACCAAACGCACCCTAAATAGTTAATGTTTTTTTGAAATTTATAATAACAACTTATATTGAACGTATACTTCGTTAAAATTTGTGTTTTTTATAGTCCGTCTATTTTGTTGATACTGTAAAATTTGTGTTTTTAAGGTACACCATTTACTTCATATTCACTTAGCTGTTAAGCGATATATTAGGGCAGATAAATTTAATTTTCATTCTATAAAAGTCGATGATATTAATTTTATAGAATAGACTTTTCAATTCAATTGTGTGGAACACTATGTACGGGTTCATGAACCTATTCTGCTCGTTTTGTTTCTAGTGATTCTTTGAAATGGTCACGTTATTTATTTGAAACTACCATTTAGCCCTTGATAGAGTGATAATTTAGATTGAAGACAAATTCACAACCTTCTCTTCGTATTATTATTCTTTTGACTTTTTGTGTTACCGGGTAAACTTTTTTTTCTTTTAGTCGACTAATCCACGTTTCTTGAATTTATGGTCACAAATAATTAACTTGGTAAAATTCTCTTTTTTATAAGGTTGGTGTGACCATTCCACATTATTAAGAAAGTTTTAGAAAGATGTTTGCGAAAATAGATTGTCTTTGGTCTTTGTCATTGTCATTGACGCTTGACATTGATCTTTATTCTTTGTCTTTGAAAAGATTATAAAAGAGATTATTTTATAAAATTACGTGAAACCTTTTATTTTCGTAGACATGGAAGATTATTTTTCTTATAATCTTTATAAGTTATGTCTTAAACAAGGATTATTTTTAAGAAATTTTATTTTTGAAAAAAAAGATAATCTCTTCATAATCTTGTGTGCCAAACATAGCCTTAAACGGATAAGTGGACGAGTTTTCTGAGTTTTGGTTACTTGTGAAATTGAATATTTGACCCAGATGGCCAGATGTATATGCACTGAGTAACTAAAGTATTCTCATCAACGTTTCTGACTCGTTCACTCAAATGTAGAGCACTAGTTTCACCCAATCATAAAAACACATTACCATAGCATATTGTCATTGTTTATGTTGTTGGTAACCTTAAACATGAGCATTAAAGTATTTGAGATTACTCACAGGGGTGGATCTAGGGGTTTCCGGAGGTTTACTAGAACCCCATGGATTTTATTTACATAATGTAATTTTTTTCAAAATTCATGATTTTTTTCCAAAATGAACATGGAAACTTCGTAATTCTTCTATTTTTTCTTTTTATTTGCACCCAATAAGTTCTCGGTCCGCCCTTGATTACTCATGTACTCGTACCGTACTAAAATTGGACAACCTCTGGTGACGATCTAGAAAGCAATAAATGTACATTTATGTAGTCTCTTTTTTATGTATGCAAACATTGCTTGTGTTGCATGTATTCTTATTAAATTTGAATCCAATGGCCCATCGATGAGTTATATTTAGTATCTATTGAAATATTTACTTCTTAACATGTGTCGGTCTTCAATTGTATCTCATTTGTCACTTTGCCTCGTTAAGGAATGTTAATGTTGATAAATCAATGATAATGGTTATGCAAAAACTAAAGAACTTTACTTCGTCCAGCTGTATTTTGCATACCTTAATAAGCAAAACAATTTCTAAGTTTCAAATGACTATGTTGATAATGATTCGAATGAGCACACATATACGAATGGAAGTAGTCTAAACCAATTTAGTTTCGGTTTGGAATTGGCACTACTAGAAAATCCGGGTTCTTTCCTCCTTTGCGACGGACTTGTTACAAATTTGGCGCGTCTAAAAAAACCTTGTGGGAAACTTTTAACCAATACAAACCGTAAAAGGTTTCATTTTGAGTTTAGAGGTCTCAAAGCTAAAAAAAATTGTACTCCCTCGTTTTAAATTATTGTTAGGAGACAAAAATAACATAGTTTAATAAAAGTGAGACTGCTTTAATTTTCAGCCACTCAAATATAATTTTTCCCCACTAAATTCTCTAGTTTTTATTTAAGAAAATAATAAATCTTTTTACTTCATGTTCATTCAAATCTTCCAACTCAAATGATTCTAACAAATGTTAGAATTGACGATTTGAATGCAGAGAGAGAATGAGTGAAGAAAAAATATATAATATTGTTGTATTGTAGAAGGATTAGTAGGAAGATATTGTAAAAAGCTTTAACAATACTCTTTTATTTAAGAAGAAAAGTTGCCAATTATTTGATACATTCTAAAAAAAAATTGAGATGGAAGGAGCACTATTCAAGTTTGAAAAATAACAAAGTTAGACATGTTCTAGTTTCTAATTCAATAATGTGCAATCAGGAACCAATTTCTAAGCGAGAAAAGATGTATACAAAAACTTTAATTACACTTTTTTAAAACCTCATAAACAAATGACTCAATACTTATGGCTTTCGACGTGAATCAAACTCCATGGACCCTAGATAAGAACACACATCAAAACATTACTACTTTTACTATAGGAAAAGGATGGTTACGTTAGGTATGTTTGTCGAATAAGAGCACTTCAACTGCAAACAACACAAACATTCACCGTCATATCAACCTCTCATTAACTTGTACTCCGTAATTTGATCGTATAAAACTGTAGAAGCTAAAACTTGAAAGACCATTTTTGACAAGCTAAAAACTAAGAGTGGCTGATTGCAATTTGATGAGGAAAAGTCTATTCGGTACCAAATAAAATTCAATCAAAACCCAAACGACATCTCTGTGTCAGTGTGTCACGATATGCCGCATTCGAATGTGCCGCTTAGATTTTGACACGTGGCATACAGCCCTTTCTAGTAGAGCAATCACGTGACAACAAAGATCACGACAGCTACGTTAAATTCGTAAGCCCTTGCACAGTGCACACTAGTCGTTGCCACCTCGCCACTTTAGCTACTACTGTACTACGTAGTTAAATAAAATAATGGGTAAATTACATCGCCGGTTAACTATTCGGGGTGGTTTAGTGTCAAAAGTGTTTCAGAATCGTCATTTTAAACGCGTGAGATTTTAAATTCAATCCGACAGTGAAAAGCGTCAAGTAGTCACGACAACTTTCTGAAAATGAATAGCTTTACCCGGTTGAGTCTTTGTGGCGGTGGGTTCAAACCTCATATATTAGTCGGTTAAAAAGGTCGGAAACCGTGGTTAAAAAAAAAAAAAAATGTTGGTCTTTGAACTTAGGGCAAATTTTGAATTTGGTCCCTAAATAATGGGATCCGTGGAAATGCTCTCCAATATCAGCTTTTTGGTGCCCGTTTGATCCAAGGCTGTCAAGATCGCGATCCTGCGTAGGTTCGTTTTTGTTTTTGCAAGATCGAGATTGTAGGATCGGATCGCGATCCTACGATCATATCAATTTGTCATAGTTTGTAAATAAATGATAAGCAAGTTAAACTATTTTACATTTCTACTCAACGTCACGTATAAATTCATATAATATCCTCGAAACGACAAAGCTCAAATTTCAAACACCAAATTAATAATAAAACACAAAAATCAAGTTTCAATCGTTAAATTAACAATTTAGCGAAAATAATATTACATAACATGAGTCACAAATGTCTCAAAACATACGGTAGCCATCTACACGATTTCAACGAAACATTTCATTAGTGGCATTCTAAAACATACCCTTTGGTTAGTTTAATCACAATGAAGAAAGAAATTGATTTATTGAACATACCCTTTCTAAATAGACTATAATCTATTCGGAAAAGTAGAACCAGTTATAAACTATAATCTATTTAAAAGTGAAACAACAAATTGCTTACTTATTATACATTAGAAACACGCGTTTGTTTTTCGGCTTAACTGCCGGTGATTGACTTTAAAGATTAAAAAAAAAAAAAAAATGAACTCGGATCGCGTGACGATCTTACGATCGATCCCACGATCTTACTTACGATCCTACCACATACGCGATCCTACACGGCTTTTAGCTAAGAACACGTAAACTCGCACGATCCTACGAGTTTCACGCGCGATCTCGACAAAATTTCTTTTGATCATTTGAGCTCTCTATTATATGTAACTGTCGTTATTTTGATTCGTTATCTATCCTATTTGACTTTCAAATTATGGGCTTTTTTGTAATTTTACTTTTTGTCACTATTTCACCGTTGGTCCCTAACTCATAATTCAAAACAGTAACTTTTACTAGTAACCTTTACTAAGGTCGTTTTTTGTCTTTTTCCCATTACACTGTTGGTCCCTAAGGCAGTTTTTGTCCTTTTTTTTTTCACTTTCTCGCCATATATCACATCACAAGGCTTGCTAGACAATCTCGAATAGTTATATGGCTTATGTTTAATCATGTTAAACTTTATCATTTATCATGTAAAACTCTATCATTTTTCATGTAAACTTTATAATTTTAGGCTAAAAAATATACCAATATTGATAACTTTCTATTGTATGTATAAAAATTTAATTACAATAAACTGATGGCGTTGTGTATCACCAATGCACAAGTTATAAAACATTTGATGCATTTATGACTATAAATGGTAAAGTTATTTTGTTTTAAATACATTTATTAACAATATTTGCTAGTACAAAAAATGTTGTTTCAAACGCTTAGCATCAGCAAAATATTTCTTTCAAATGTTTTAAAAGTCTTTCCATGCAATGATAAAAAGCTTTTTCAAATACTGAAAACTTTTTCATTAAACACCTCATCGCGGATGCTTTTAGTTTTTATCCGGTTCCAAAATTAGAAAAATATTTTATTTTCAATATGAACACATAATACTATATTGTTTTTCTCTTCTTAATCTAATTAAACTAAATACTAATAACAATATGATGTGAATGTCACAAGGGTAGTTAAAGTATTTCAAGAAGGAACAACGTGGGCAACAATGCAACATAGATTTGGGCAACATTAAGATTGGTGGGTTTACGTACTTCTATGCAGTCTTTGTTCTTTTCCAATTCTTTCCCGTGTACACATTTGATTTTAGAAAAGATATTTCACATTGATAGCCTCATCAACCCATGTGAACATTATAGATCGAGTTTATCGCGAACTATTATGTTCGGGGGTAGAGAGACCTAACATCTGTTTTACAATGCATGTCCCTTATTATTCAGCTATAATGCAATAAAATCATGAAAATTCAAATATGTTTGTTTGAACTTTATATATGACATAGCTAGAAAATGAATAGACCCCAAATAATAAAGTAGTGCGTACTATTAGATACCAAGCTTTAAAACCTAGCTAGCTAGGAAATGAAATACAAATATGTCGGTGTGGGTAAGAAGTTCGAAATGCAACTAGGATCATGTGAATCTATTAAATGAAATAGACCAGACACTGCCCAACAAAAAACATTCAGTCAGCCAAATTATGCAGCATAAAACCTCATTATTTTCTTTATAAACTACAAAAAAATAATGTCGTTATTTCAAGGATTTATCACCGGTTGTAATTTTGAGAACCATGCAATATTTATCATCTCAAGCATGATATTTTTGTCTTAAAGATATTAGACATATATCCGCCTAAAGCAATAGCGTATAGCGGCAAATAGTTATACTTATGAAATCCTGATTCTAATTCGATTATTGGTGCAAAGCGTGTGTTTTTAAAAATATAAAGCATGCGTTCTTTAAAATTAATATAGTGTATTTTTGGGAAGTTTATAAGTTTTGAATTAATCAAACTAGAGGTGTATTAAAAGATAACTAAAGGTAGTTTACCCAAATTACATTAATTAAGTTTTCAAAATTAAAGTCACTCTTTATAAATTTTTAACTTGTGTCATGATGTCACAAGCTTTAAATATCAAACAAAGTAAAATTACCATATTTATATGTCAGTTAATATTAATAGTTTTTTAAATTGACAATATTTTGTCAAATTTAACATTGTTTTATATAAAAATAATGTTTTAAAAAAAAATATGTGTTTATATAATACTTTAAACTTGTGTTACTATGACAAAAGTTAAAAATATCCCATAGTAATATAGATAATATTGTTAATATGTTTTCTTTATGATTAATACTAACAAATATCGTCTTTTAAGATGAAAGATAACGATTTTATTGTATAATCACATGCCGTTCAAAATTTGGATTATACGTTGCCATTTTGTGTTCATACTTCATACACATGGCATATAAATCGTTTTTCAAATAAATTTATCCGATAATTGTTATAAAAAGTACCAACACATTGGCTGAGTAATAACTAAGACCGAGTGTAAGGCTATGCACAGCGGAATGAGAAAAGTCGGTCGGTCGACTTTTGCGACCGACTTTGAAGTCGGTCATCCTCTTTGTGAAGTATGGGTCACATGTCGGTCGAAGAAGGAAAAAAAAAAAGGTATCAGCATAAAATACAGCCGATGTAATATTATATGATTTAACTAATTCATATGACACACACGTATACACATGCATCTAACATTTATATCCAAATATCATGCATCTAACCTTACCAAAAAGACACACACACGTAGGGTGAGCAATCCCGACCGACACCGACTCGCCTCGATCCCGACTCAGGTCCCGATCCCGACACCGACTCCCTTCCCGACATCGATCCGACCGAATCGGCCCAGAGTCGGTTTATGCTTCCTCGTAATCGGATTCGGACTGCCCGGAGTCGGACGATCTCGAGAAACGCAACCAAAATCAAGATTCGGACGATTCGGGACCATTATCGGGATTCGGACGAGTCGGGACCATTATCTGCCTGAGTCGGTTTGGGTTTTTCCCATTGCCGAGACGGGATTAGTTGGGACGGGTCGGGATTCGTCCCGATGCTCACCCCTACACACACGTATACACTTATATCCAAATATATAATTTAATTTTTTGGTAACCATGATTTTCAACCTTTTAGCCAACTAATCCACGGGGTTCGAATCATCGTATGTTTTTTTAACCGTATCGTATTGTATGATTTATGTAATATTTTTATTATTAATGAAGTTAAATTTTGTTGTTAAAAAAAAAAATAAATAAATAAATAAAATTTGTCATCGACTTATGGCAACCTGGTTGTGTCTGGTCGCCGGAAAGAGAAAGCCGATGTGGCAGCCGATGTGGCAGCCGGTGACCCAGGTCACGACTGTGTCTAGCCTAAGGGGTATATAGGATGTGTTCCCCAACCCACCCAGTCGGGAGAAAGTTGTGGTGCGTGTGATTACATTGTGTGTTATATTTACTAAGTTGGTGGTGATGATGGTAGTAGAGAGAGAACATGATATAACGTTGATGATGGTGGTGGAGAGAACATGATATACTTTTGTTTGCCTCACCTCGCTAGCTTTTATAATATCAACCGCTTAAAAAAATATATAGAGTAGCTTAGTACATATACCTTACGACAATAAAAATGTTATGCTACCTTAATATTGTAACTTATATTGTCCGAGAAGCTTTTTTTTTTTTTTTTTTTTGAAGGCAACGATATATAATCACAACACAAAACATTATAAACAAAGGCATCCAACTTTCAAATTCGAGCCGATTAAAGAAAGAGGACCCTAAAAACAGATAACCCAAAGAGGCAATATAAGCTCTTAATTAAATGGTTGTTGATTTAAATTATGCTTAACGCTAGTCCCAATCGTGACCGGAGATGACCCAGGTCACCAGATGCCACATCAGCTTTCTCTCTCCGACGACCAGACATGACCAGGATGCCACAGTCGATGACCCAATGTGTGTTTTTTTTTCAAACATTTTAAACATTAAATTTTAATTCATTAAAATTAAAAAAACATTACAATACGAAATTAAAAAAAAAAACATTACAATACTTAAAAGAGTAAAGAGTGAAATGACACTATAGATACAACCCTACCAGTCACAAATTCAAATAGGAGCGTGATTATTTAAAATTCAAATTCAAAATTCAAATTCAAATTCAAATTCAAAATTCTAATTCTAATAGGAGCGGGATTATTTAAAATTCAAATTCAAAATCACAACTACTTAATGACACTATATATACAACCCTACCAGTCCACCAATTCACACACACAACTCACACAATTCACACACAAAAATGTCTCGCAAAGATTTTTCTCAGCAATTCCCAAGTCCACCAAAGTTGCCGGAAACAAGCTTTTCAACTTCACCACAGTTTCTTCCAACTAGCTTTTCAACTTCAGAATAAGTTGAAGTTTACTCAACACCATCGGAAAACCTATTTTTAAACACTCCACCAGTGAACAATCCAACTGTTCCAACTTAACCTGTTAACAGTCCACAAGTGGATCTTGAAAACAACCCATTCGGGTTAAGTGAGGCTTCCCTTCGTCAACTTGAACAAGACAAAGAAAATTATAGGGAGATTATGGAAGAGCATGCACGTGAGGAAGCTGCTCGTCGTGAGCAAGAAGCAATGGAAGCTCAGTATCTCCAAGATAACTATTTTGACATAATGGAGACTCGGCTCGTTAATGGCGAGTTTAATTCATCTTCAAGTTCTGAGGGTTGGGTCTCAGATGATTCTTTTTTTAAGTTTTAGTAGTTTTATTTTCATCAGTATGCGTTATAGTTTTTTATGTTTAAGTGTATTATGTATTTCATGTTTTCAGTTAATTGTTCAAGTTTCAGTTTATGTTTTTCAATTTGTGCTTTTTCCCAACTCAAAAAAAAAATTAAATCGGTCGGTTTTTGAACCGATGTCCCAAAAAAATGGTACTCGACCGATGTGATGACCCATGGCTACAACCATATCGCCCGATGTTAACATCGGTCGTGGCACCACTTTTTCGACAACCGACCGATGTTACTCACACGATTGAGACTAGCCTAAGACAAGTGAGTAGATGCATGGTGTCTCAGATAGTTTGCTAACGTTATAAAAACATAAATCTCCAATCAGTTCAGAAACAACAAACCTTTGTTAAACAATCAACAATGGGAACGGAATTGAAGAATAAGCCCCACGCATCTCTCGCACAAACAGGTAGATCGTATGCCTCAATGTTATATGGTAAACACAATGATATTAAGAGTGATAAATCTCCAGCAGTAACATTAATGAAAAAGGTTAAGCTTGACAACTCAGATCTAATTAACATCCAAAATATCACCTCGAATGTTTTGGCAAAGGTTAGAGATGTAAAACTTATCATCGATATTTATAATGTACTTTTAAAAGAAGGTTTTTCTGATTTTAAAGTGCGTTATATCGGAGGACTGTGGATTTGGATCGAATTCACTTCTAGTGAATCTTTTGTGAGCTTCAAGGAGCATAAGGAAATGGAATGGTACTTCACTCACATTAAACCAATATCCAATACCTTCACTGTTGATGAGAGAATGGTATGGATTGAAATAGCGGGGCTTCCTTTACAAGCTTGGACATCAAATGCCTTTAAAAAGATCGCGAGTATTTGGGGTGAACCGATATTTGTTGATGAGGATGTTAATGAAAGTATGTCGTTGGGAAGAGTTTGTATCAAAACCTCAATTAAAGGCACAATCATAGAAGACTGTTTGGTTTCTATCAAGGACACAACTTATACTGTTCGCGTTAAAGAATTTGCTGGGTGGACCCCTGATTTTGAATCTGTGAATTCACTTTCTCTGAAAGATTATGAAAGTGATGACACAGATATTGAGGGTCACAATTTTAATGTAATATCGGATGAAGAGGAGGGTGAAATCAATGAAGTTAATGAGTATCAGGAAGGACCTCTAAATGCACCTTCCAATGAAGAAAAATGCGTGGAGCCAACCAAATCCTGGGCAGACGAACCTGATCAACAAGTTGATCCTATTGAACATAATTCGACTGATCATCTCCAAAAGCAAGACACCTCTGAAAAGCAACAAGACATCGATAGTTCCCCTTCAAAACCTCCAGGTTTTGAAAGTGCCCACCCTCAAAATGCTAAACCATCCTCAATTAGAGGTAGTAAAGGGAGCTTCAGTAACAACTCTGCCCACTCATTTTTTGCTGCTTCCCGTACAAGTAGTAAGTCCAAATCTAAAAAAGTTAGACCGACCGTTTCATTAATTGACTCCTTAATTAAACAAATTGAATTGGGAAGCGTCCTGGGATACGATATGGAGGGAAGTAAAAATGATTTAAAGAAGTACATTGATAGTCTTGGTGCTCCTATGGGTCATCAATGAATATCTTATCTCACAATACTTGTGGCTTAGGAGTGGTGAAATGTAGTTCTCTTTCCAAAATATGCAATAAACATCAAATTTCGTTTATTGGTATCCAAGAAACCCACCTGGAAGTTGTCGAAAATTTTAAGGTGAAAACCATTTGGGGTAACTTTCAATATGATTTTGCCTTTTCACCGGCTACAGGTCGATCGGGTGGAATTCTGTCCATTTGGGATTCCCAATTATTTCTTAAATCTCGTACTCTTGCATTGACCAATTTGTTGATCGTTGAAGGAACGTGGAGGTCTAACAATTTTCATTGCTTCATTATTAATGTGTATGCCCCACAGGGTGATCGGCAAAAACGTGATCTGTGGCAGTCAATTATCACTTTCATGTCTGATAACCCGGGTAACTATATCCTTTTGGGTGACTTTAATGTGATCCGCAATCAATCTGAACGGATAGGTTCTACGTTTAATCATAACGCGGCTATGGATTTCAATAATTTTATTATTGAAGGTCGTTTGTGGGACATGCCTCTAGGTGGGCATGCTTTTACTAGACTGGGTAACAATGGGGCGAAGATGAGTAAACTTGACCGCTTTCTTATATCCGAAGAGGTAATGAACTCTTTCCCTACTTTACAAGCTAATGCTCTTAATACCTTTATTTCCGATCACGTGCCCATTCTTCCGAATAAATCCGTTGTAGATTTTGGCCCGATTCCTTCAAATGTACAACTCTCGGATCCTTCATCACCGCTTGATCCTTTGGTTCGCATAACACGGGAACAAGCTCAATCTATTACGGCACAAACCCTTTTATTGTTTTCAAGGAAAAGATGAAGTTTTGAAGCATGCTATTAAACAAAGGTCCCACCAATACTTCAATAATCGGAACACTAGTAAAGTGGAGTCGAAAGTAATCTTCAAGGCATTGACATGGAATTGGAATCGGTAATGCTAATCCAAACTTGTGCCAAAATCGCCTTGATATTGTATCCAAGTTACGGAAATTGAGAAGATAGAAAGTATTGATGCTTCCCAAAAGCAAAATCAAATGGGGCATTGAAGGGATGAAAATTCAAAGTATTTTTTATGGCATTATTGATCGTAAGAGGCGTCATTTAGCTATTAATGGCATAATGAAGGATGGCTCCTAGATTACTAATCCAAATTCCATTAAAGAAGTGGTTGCTACTTTCTTTGAACACAAATTCAAACCGTTTAATAGATACAAAATCTCTAATCGTAGCCATTACTATAGGTCAATTTCAGAAGCTCAAGCATCCTTCTTAGAATCTGAGTTTTCAGAGAACGAAGTTCGTGATGCTATTTGGGATTGTGGTTCTGATAAATCTCCGGGTCTCGACGGATTCACCTTCGCATTCTACAAAAAATATTGGGACCTTTTAAAGTCGGATATATTGGCTTACATTCGTCATTTTCATGCTTCAGGTTTGATACCTAACGGATGCAACTCCTCTTTTATCACCTTGGTTCCTAAAAACGCAAACCCTTTAGTGGTTAATGATTACCGGCCCATAAGCCTTATCGGTGCTCAGTACAAGATCATATCTAAGGTGTTAGCTAATCGTTTATCTTGTGTTCTCGATTCTATCATTAGCATCGAGCAATCTGCTTTTGTTAAAAGCCATCAAATTTTGGACGGTCCTTTAATGGTTAATGAGATCATCGCATGGTATAAGCAAAGAAGAAAACCTTATGATCTTTAAAATAGATTTTGCAAAGCTTTCGACTCGGTTTCATGGGATTTTCTAGACCGTGTTATGGAATTCATGCAATTTGGCTCGACTTGGAGAACATGGATTCATGGTTGCTCTTCTCTCCAAAACTTCGCTTTAATTAATGGTAGCCCTACTTCCGAATTCCCCATAAGGAGAGGTTTAAGACAAGGCGATCCCCTATCGCCTTTCCTTTTCATTCTAGTGATGGAGGGGCTCCATGTAGCCATTGAAGATGCAACTCAAGCAGGTTTTTTCAAGGGAGCTCAGATTGAGTCGTTGCACATCTCACATCTCTTCTTTGCTGACGATGTGCTTATCTTGGGAGAATGGTCTCGGCATAACATCCAAGGTATTGTTCACATCCTTCAATGCTTCCAGAAAGTTTCGAGCCTTACGATCAACCTTATAAAGTCTAATCTTTTTGGAGTGGGGATTCCGTTTGCTGATGTCCAGAACTTGGCAATGCTAACCGGCTGTCAAGCCTTAAACTTCCCCTTCACATACCTTGGTCTCCAGATTAATTCTAATATGTCTCGATGTAAAGGGTGGGATTCTATCATTGAGAAGTTTACTCGCAGGTTTTCTAAATGGAAGGCTAACTTGCTCTCCATCGATGGAAGATCGACCATGATTACTTCAGTGCTTGGTACTCTCGGTAACTACTACTTCTCTATGTTTCCCATGCTTTCTCAAATTAATAAACGTTTGGAAGCTATTCGATCTAACTTTTTCTGGGGTCATAAACAAGCTTCTAGATCGATTCTTGGTAGCTGGATTTCGCCTTGCCTCAAAGCCCAAAGGCGGATTAGGTATTGGTAGTCTTTTGCCCCGAATCTCTCCCGATTCAAAAATGGAGATGGAGATATGTTAATAACCCCGAATCCCTATGGGTTAAACTCATTAACCATATTCATGGCTCGTATCAAGGAGGTCCTAATTTCTATCATAATTGCCGAGTTCATGGGGTTTGGTCTAAGATTGCGAGTTCCATTAACACTTTACACAACAAGAATATCATCCTCTTCCCACTCTCGAAGCAAGTAAATAATGGTAAAGCACAAAGTTCGGGATGATGTTTGGTTATGTGAAACCCTCTCAAATGAAGTTCCCTCGTCTATATCGGCTAGACATTTATCCTAATTGTACGGTGCATGATAAAATGGAATTCGGGTTGGATTTGGTCGTGGTCAAGAAGTATCAATGGTGGTGTCACTAAAGCTCAGCTAGATGATCTTTCTAGCCTTCTTGGTAATTTATTCCTCACAGACAAAGACGATTCTTGGATATGGTCTATCGGGAATTCCACTGTTTTTAATGTCAAAGACACTCGGAATCTTATAGATGACTCAATGCTTCCTGATTCACCCACTTCTACTAGATGGTGCAGATTCATCCCGAAAAAGGTTAACATTTTAATTTGGCGAACTCTTCGTGATCGTGTCCCAACGAGATGGAACTTGAGTAGAAAAGGTATCGAAATCAACTCTTTATTTTGTCCTAATTGTGCAATTAGCCCGAAACTACAAATCACTTATTTTGGGATTGTTCTTCGCGACGACCGTGTGGTCAAGATCTTCAATTGGGTAGACCTTTCTCTTCCTAGATGTAACACTATTCAAGTGTTATACGATTGGCTTGACCAATACACTTTTCATCTTCACATAAGTTAATTATGGAAGCTATCATTGAGTGGCTATTTGGGTTTTGTGGAACTTCCGTAACGAATCTATCTTTGAGCTCAAGTCCTCTTCGATCTACTTTATTTGACAAAGTAGTTCATTATTCTTTTTGTGGTTTCTAATAGAAATAGAAAAGCCTCTAAGTCATGGAACAATTGGATTCAAAATCCTTTGCTTGTATCTCTTTTGTAATTGTTCTTCTGCTACCTTCGCTACTTAATAATATCTCACCGCTCAAAAAAAAAACATAAAGATTTCGACCTATGAATAATCAGTTACTAAAATGGCACACGATGGTTTGACAAATGAGTTATTAAAAATTCCACCTTTGCGGATTTACACTTTTATCAGTTTATGTCATTCAAATTTTGAATTGTGATATCTATAAGTAGCAAAACACCATTGAGCAAATATGTTGTATAAAGTATTATTTTAATCCGTTAACTTTAAAATTTAATGGTATACTAGACCACCCAAATTGGTGTTCTACGTAGAGAAAGGGATTTAAACTTTAAACCAACAATTATTATAAGTCAAATCGCACAAAACGTATACAACTTATACCCAATTTCAATTTAAGACACTTTACTTTTTTTTTTTTTTTTTTTTTTTTTTTTTAATTTAGTGTATCAAACTTTTTTTTTGTTGCAATGTAATACCGCCAGCGGGTTTTCAAGTCATTTATCCGGTTACAAAATATTTCGGCGACCTTTTCAAGCGATCACGTTTTTCAGAGACCCACAACCCACCACTACCACCACCATCATCTATCCTCGCCACCACCACAACCACCACCACCATCTTCATTTATCACCACAACCACCAAAACCACCTTCATCTATGACCAACCACAGCCGGCTACGGTGGTGGTGATGTGGTGGTAGCGGTAACCGTTGGTGGTTGTGGTGATGGTGGTGATAGATGAAGGTTGTGGTGGTGGATTATGGTGATTGTGGTGATAAATGAAGGTATTGGTGGTGGTTGTGATAAATGAAGGTGGTGGGGGTGGGTCATCGGAAAAGGTCGCCGAAAAGTTTGGTAACCGGCTTGGAAACTCGCTAGTGGTCTTAAATTGCAATCAAAATAAAGTTTGGTACACTAAATTGAGACAAAAAAAGTGGAGTACCTTAAACTGAAATTGGGTATAAGTTGGGTGCACTTTTATGCGATTAGTCCTTATTATAAATTTATCGTTTTTGAAGATGAAATTGTTGTTAGTGTAGCCGGTTATCAACAGTTTGCATAAAATGAAACTCAAGATGATGCGATTTAATCTATAAACGAGCGGGTTAACCCGCACGTTGCCGCGGGAGTGCGTTGGCATCTATTATTTTATGTACATGAATCTTTGTCATAATTTTTTTTTCTATTAAGGACTAAATTTGCAAAAGAGCGATAACGGGGGACTAACGGTGTGATTTACAGCTAACGTGAGGGACCATTTTTGTAAATTGCTTAGCTACAGTACACGCACTATTCCGCACTGTTTTTCACTGTAGCAACTATTGTTTCGCACTGTTTGGCACTGTAGCAGCGTTATTTTCGGTTTTAGTCCCTGAAAGTATCGGTTTGTTGCAATTTTAGTCCTTAAGGACTAACGGTGAAAATAAAACTTAACCATAGGGGTTGTTTTTGCTTAATATTTGAACGTAAACATCCTCAAGTTATTGTTTTATTGCAAAGTTAAGTCACGATCGTTAGTGTGAACTACCGTTAAAGACTAACTTCAGAATGAATCAGCCCTCGCGCTAAATTGAAATTTGCCCACATACTGTAGCTACAGTGCCACTGGATGATTTTTAGTACATATATATAATATGAATGGGCTTTTTTTTTTTTTTTTTTTTTTTTTTTTTTAGTTTGGTTTCATTTCGCGACGCTTTTAAAGTGAAATCACAAAATTTTGCTTGTCATACATGATTTTGTTAAATTTATGATTATAAGTACCATGTTGTACCAAGTTTATAAATTATCACGACACAATATTGAAATTTGCAATAATCCAAACACTCGTTATATGGGTAATGACAAAGACAATAGACACAAGATTGGTTTTTGTAAGACACTATAATCCATAAATGCTTGGTAGCTTCTCTTTGGAATACCGATAGCAATTTGCGTTGGGAATTTGGTTAGTGGAGTATACAACTATACAAGTCAAAGATTGCATCAAACCCAATTTATTTAAATACTTTGAGCCTCTCAAAGTCTCAATTATAGACTAATAAAAGTTTTTTTTTTTTAAAAGAAGAGACTAAGAATGTTCATTCAAAATTGATGTCTAAAAACATCGCCTTCCATCAAGGCTTTTGAGTATCTCAAGTCTTCCATTATCTATTAATGTGTTTTGTTTATGTTAATCTTTTCTTAGTGTGTTAAACATTTTTTTTAATTGAAAGGCAAGATATTATTAGGAGATCACGAAAAGGAAAAATGAAACAGTACAAATTACAAAACATGACACACCACCTCAGATAATCAAGATAATAAAAAGAGGATAAGACCTTAAAAAAAACTGTACAAACAAAGAATAACTAGCATATTAACTTGAGAAAGTCATATAATTGTGTTTTTCACTTTGACTTTTGAAACCATTTTATAATATTTCAATTTTAGTCATATTTTTCACAGCCACCTTCTATATTAATCATCACGAGAAGTCTTTTCATCACTAAAATCTTTATTTTCTTTTTAAAATTTTGCTATGTTGTGAACTAGGCCATCATATTTAGTCATATTTTGCTACCTAAGCGAGAAAAGTTTTACAAAACTTAGAAGATCTATAAAACACAAGTGTTTTGCAAAAAGGAACACAAAATAATAAGACCTAAATTTTTTAATTTTTTTTTACTTTGTATAAAGTAAATGAAAAGAATAGTGTGATTTAAACCTAAAGCACATGTTAAAATACATACTAATCTCATTTTAACAAATGTATCATGCATTTGCTTTTCTCAAATTCTCACAAATTACTTTTTCAAAGCAATAAATTAAATCATAGGCAAATATTTTAAAAAAGTACGATATTTAACAACATTTATTTTTTTTAGTAGCGAACAAGTTTTTTAACTTATACGGGTACATTTCTTTCAGATTCGGTCTTTTTTAGGTATTTTGCGCAATTTTGCCCCTCGCAACTAATAGGATTTTTTTTTCGAATGGCAAAATTTTCATAAAATACCTTAAGATAGACGAATTTGAAAAAAAAAAATACCCTTAAAAGCCAACATTTTTGTTTGTTATCTAGAAAAACAAATGATATCAAGTATTTTTTTTTTTTAAACATTTGCCCTTAAATTTTAACAAGTAGTCATAGTTCATACTCCCTTCATCCCAAATTAAATTTACATTTTTATTTTATTAATCAAAAGTGATTTTAGTAAGTAAAGATGATATTCGATTGGTAGAATGTTTAGTTAGTTATTTTTTTAAAAAAGGTTTTGTTAAACACAACCCAATGGGTTATGTATAACCATTCTATAAATACATAATTAACATTTAATGAGCACTCAATGAACTATAAATATTCCATAATGAACATCACTTACCTCTTTTATAATGATTAAAACTATATAATTTTGAATTTTTTTTTAGTGATGATATATAAGTCTAACAATGATACCTACACCATTTATTTTTGGACAAATGTCATACACTTTTTCTCTTTAATCATTTTTCACCAATCACATTTTTAGGTTTAATTTTGGGTTTACTTTTAGGAATCCAAATCATTTTTTTATTTTATTTTTTTTTATTATTTTTTTTTTTTAAGGAAATGTCAAATTTAAAAAAGAGAGTTGAGCAAACAACAAATACGACCTATGCTTCTCACCATCACGTGACTCATACGCGTGCCTACTCACGTCACGTGACACTGACCTCTCAATTTTCTTTTACTACCCTCTGATTTTAAATTTGTTCAATATCGCTTTCCAACTTTTCTTTTTTGGAAAAGAACAAAAAGAAGAAGAAAAAAAAGGAAAAGCTTGTGCCATTGGTATCTTAAAATCTTTTTTAATAGCCATGTTTAGTTCACATTTAGAAAACTTGGAATGTGTGTAAGAAAGGGGTCACTTTTAATATATGGAAAATGATTTTCTCCTTTTTACTTATCTTCTTACTCACAAGATTTTAATAAGTGTCAGAATTGACATTTGAATGCAAAAAGAGAATGAATAAAAATTATATATTATAAAATATTATTGTATTATTGTATATATAAAAAGATTAGCGAAGATATCAGAAAAGCGCTTTAAGAATTCTTTTAATATATTTATGAAAAAAAAATAGAATAAACCTTTCTAGGACATTCCAATTACAAACCCAAAAAAAGCCTTTCACGAGTAAAGTTATACTACTAACTATTTCGTTTACATGTGTTTGTTATGTATAAATAGTTATGTTAACTTCTTACATGACTAAGATAACTTGATAAGCTTCATCCACATTAAATGTTTAACAGCATGATTACTAAAAACTTATAGAAAACAATTCATGTAAACTATATTTTGGAGTTAACTATATTTATCGCAAGTCATTTGTTCTTTGAGCTTAACTTTGTCAACCTATTATTCAGAATGTTAAATAACTAACAAAATAAAATCATTTTAGTCACAAGTTATTCACTTTTTCATATAAAGGATTAAAGGCAACAATATCGGTTGATAAGGTAATTAATCAAAATCGAAATGGGCCATTCGTAAAATGGCCATTCAAATTGGGCTAATTTTCCAACTTTTCTTTTTGTTAAATATGAATCTCACCAGATAATTTTCCAACAGGGGCTTGCTCTAGTGATACCATTCCTCCTCCGCAAACACTCAGTTGACCGGTCATAGAGGGTCATTTGGAGATTGACCAGGGTTCGAACCCAGCTCTTGGCTAATTAGGTCGTTGTGACATGAGCTCATTGCCTGGGGCTGGGTTCTTGGGGAAAAGTCCGGTTGGCATCAAATGATGCATGGAATCAAGGTGTTCTCACCAATTTACACCTCTTGGAGTTACAAACTTACAATGCAAAAGCGACTCATCACTCATCCGTAAGTCATTAGAGAAACAAATAAGACTGCATAAGCAAAAGATAAAGAGTTTTAGAGGTGAAGGTTAACGTGGATTAAACATAAGTGCGTTATTTGATGCTCGGTAGTTTTTACAGTGCATTGATCTAGCGACAGTAATTGTAAAGACATCAAAGGATGTGCATGTATTCCTTGAAACTGGATAAGTTATTTGAGAAAATTACTTGTTCATCTTCGCTTCCAAATGTTCTAAATGCATTGGCATTATAATTCACAACTTCATCAGAGGCTATATCACATTACACAGAGGGAAGATATACAGCAACGCTACTGAAGTAAGCATAGATGTGCAAAAGACCACAAGCTTTTTAAAACATCAAACAAAGCCACCCAATTTTCTACTAATTAGTGTCGATTTTGCAAAAATATCGAAAAGGACAACAATACCTGACACCATGATTGTTACGCCTATTGTCATAAATAACACAGCACTAATCAACAGGTTGGTGACATCTTAGCGCTTTAATAGTTACGCCGCAATTTTATAACACATATTCAATGGCATGTTCACGTATTAACCCAAAATCGTAATAGAAATGATCTTATGAAAAGCTCAAAGAACAAAATCACCACAAATTCAAGAGTTTCAAAGGCATATATCTTCCGATAGAAAATGAAAGCACAAGAGTCGTTGAGGAGGGCATGTTTCCTTTTCAAATGTCTGTTTTACAATTAGTCAACGCATAATTCACATTTTCATTCATTCAATTCCCACACAATTTATAAAATGAAAAGGAACCCATCCTCATTTCATAGCTTCCAGTTTAGCAACACAATTAGCCCATGGCATACTTTTGGGTCCAGCTTCGTGCAGTTGTCTCATACTTGCTCCTATCAGTTTTGTACATGTGAGCAATCTCAGGCACGAGAGGATCATCTGGGTTTGGGTCCGTCAACAACGAGCATATCGAAAGCAATACCTAAAATAATGTCCCCAAAACAAATTATTAATAATACTTGTAACTAATATTTGGCCATCACAAGCAACTCGAGATTATGTGGGCGCCATCATCTCTTATATAAATTGGCAGTCTTTTTGAACTGAACAATGATCTAAAAGGTATAATTGTCTTTTTATGTTTATCTCTATCAAAATTTCATTTTAATCATTTTCATTAGTAGTTTTCTGGTTTATACCCTTAATGGTGTGTTTATATAACTTCAGTTTTCGTGTTCATTGGAGCTCTTTTTTTAATTTTAAACCCAAAACAATATTTGATTAATTCATAGCTTTTATTATATCTTTATACTAACGATAGATTTGCTAATATGAAATTAATCCTGTCACAACATATGGGTGATACAAACTTAGTTACCAATCACATCTTCGGGTAGATTATATAAAGTAGTCAAATACAAACCTTGGAGATGGTAAGAGCTGGGCTCCACTGTTCCTTCAATATATCCAGACAAATACTGCCATTGCTGTTGATGTTAGGATGGAAAACCTTCGTCCTGAAAGCTACCTACAAATGTCGACCACGAATGTGTGTTACGCATATAGGTAAGACCCAGATTATTAGCTATTCTTTTTCTTTCTTATATTTTTTTGGAAAACAAAATATATTGAAAACACAAACAAATGGGCTACCCAGTAGGTTGCGTTAACTGGCCAAATAGGTTCTATACTAAAATGGGTAATCTTTAGGAGGGAGAGTCGGATTGGGTACTTAGTACAACTATGTTTACAAAATCAATTCCTCCGTATATTACACTAATACATCAATTCGAATAAAAATTGGTTTTAAACGCTGTATTGTATGCCTGTATGCATTAAAATTATATTTAGGCATCTTTCCACCTGATAACTAATTTGACTCGTTTTCTTTTTTAGCTGATTTTTTTGATTGAACCCTTCTCATATGGTAAAGATAAAACATAACCCAAATCGACCATTTATAAGTAAGTGGGTCGAAAATAGCATCAATAGTAAATGAACTGTATACAAGTGTACACCAAGGAAAAATAGTGAATAAAACTACATTTATACATTATAAATCATTTTTCCTAAGATTTTTTATATATTGAAACTACATATACTCTATTTTTTATAGGTTAGTGTTCTGTATATTCATTATAGGAACTATTTGATTGAAGAAAACTTGCCCCGTTTGAGTATATTTGATTTGTCATGATTACATACATAAACAACATAGGTGATTTGAGCATATAATATTATGAGTATGCACAAAGGGGTAAACCTTTGTTTTTGCAGCAAATGGTTTACCTTAGGTGGTTTAAATGGATAATCTGGAGGAAAATGGATAGTAACTAGAAACACTCCACCCGAATAAGGACTATCCGCCGGACCCATAATGGTTGCTTGCCAGTGAAACATATCTTCTGCCACTGGGCCTAAAAACAAGTAACAAATCTGACATAAATGCAACAAAGATGTGATGATTTTCACATATAGTTGCGATCAACAATCCACACATACATACAGATTCACAAAGCCATAGATATCAGAATCGTATACGTTTAGCTGCTTAAAAAGATGCCAAAAAATGATACAAGGGTTCTGAAAAAATGATACAAGGGTTCTGCAAAAATAGGGTATCAGCTATAGTCCAATTCCTAAAGTACCATACTATCAAAATGATCAAAAAAGGTGTCCACCGTTCATTTTTTGTGTAATAATAAAAACTTATACATGTTAGATGTTCACATGTCTAACATGTTATTTGTACCTTAAAGTTTGGATTTAAATGAGTCAGACCTTCGTCATTTAATCTCAATCAATACCTTGAAGAAACTGTTTGAGTCATCAGCTAATGTTATGAAATACAAACGCCTAATTCTGTTTCAATCGTTGATGGTTGCTCTTGGTTGATTAACTTTCATCGCTTGTGTAATCTCTAAATTATGAACATATTTCCTTTATTTAGTTTATGTTCAGACAATCACGTGTGTAGAACAACATGCTAGTTGTGAAACAATTAAAAAGATTACTAGAATCCAAAACAAGCGTGGATATTTGAGTTGTTATATAATGAAATCATTAGTGATAAATAACGTATTTCGAAAAAGTTAACATTAATACTCATGATGCTCAATAGAACACATACCCGTGTGTACGACTTCCTTATTCTTATGAGGGTGAGAAAAAAGAAAACCGGAAAAACCAAAACCGAACCGAAAACAGAGAAGTGATAACCAAACTGTTAATAACAACCGAAAATTATCGGTTCGGTCTAACTTCTATCGGTAACCTAACAATTATAATCAAATTGTTTATATTTATATACTTATTCATATTAATGTGTTCGAACTATATTACTCGCTGGTCTTTTTTATCTTTTTTTACACTCTTAGTCTTTCAGAAATAATCTAACACTTGATCATATTTTGTTCATTTAGATTGTTTGTTGGTTATATTTTGTATTCATGAAATAAAATAGGCTACAATGTAATGAACCTATAGTGTTTTCCTATTACTTGCTTCTCTTTGATTTTTATAGTTTAAACTTTAAACGGATGGCCAGAATTTATTGGGAAAATTTTACCCAAGCCCCAATTTATTGGGAAAATTTTACCCAAGCCCCAAAACTCGTGGTTAACCAAATCAACCGATTAACCGAACTGCTATTAACTGAAACCAAACAGTTTTGTTTTTCAATAACCAGAGATATTCGGTTCCGATTTGGTTTTTGCAAAAAATTGCATCAAAGCGAACTGTGCTCACCCGACTACCTTGCATTTTTAAGATGATGGTAAGTCCAATACATGCTAATTAGATCAATAGACATTAACAGGGTCAAAAAACATTTGACTCAATTTAAAACAAACTAAAGCAAAAGCTTGAAACATTTCACGAAAAGAATGGTACTATATCAAATTTATTGTGACACACGTGATTGCAAAACAATTGAACCTAGAGATTCCACCTATGAAAATTAAGTTTAAAGTAAGGTTTACGAACTTAGATACTCGGTGTTCAAAAAGTAAAATACAACATCAAAACTATAAAATCATGCTTGTGTGTATAAACAACACTACTGGGGTGTTTGTTTAAGCTTATATGTGGGCTTATGAGCTTACTTGGTTTCAGCTTATATTTCAATAGGCCCAACTTTTAGGCTTATATAAGCTTATTATACCATAATAAACTTATAAAAGTCCATGATTGTCTAAATGAGTCAGGAAATTGAGGCTGATGTAATACAAGCCGAAATCAAATAAGCTCATAAGTCCACATATAAGCTTAAACAAAACCCCCCCTACATAGTCTCTAAATAAAACAACGCAAACACTATCTTCTTCGAATATATCACATAGTTAGGGAACAATCAAACAATAAAATAGACATGATCCGCTCATCCACAACATATATCAACTAACTTATTTGTATTGGATTGGTATTAGTATTGGTTTAGGGGAAAATTTCTAAACGCCCCAATTGCCCAACTTTATTACCCCAAAAGCCCCACTTTTTTTACTTCTCAAATGCCCCACGGGCAACTCTCCCAACCGAATATTTGGGCAACTCTATCAAATACGTGACATGTGTCCCATTTTTTGGGCAACCTCAGACTTATCTAAGACAAGTGTACTAAAGTTGCAAAGCAACTTTGACTTTTAATGTCAAGAATCGACAATTTTTGTCTTTTAGCCAAAAGTAATGCTTTTTTATTATTAAAAGTACACAAATATTGGGCAACCTGGTCCCACAAGGTTGTACTTTGGGCAACTTATGATGTATTAAGTGTTGAATGTATTGAAGATATAAAAATTTTAAAAAGGTATAAGTAGTTTAACCTTTATACATCCCTTTATACATTTATACATTTATACGATAAACTTCCTCAACACACTTCTTATTTGAAACCACCACATCGCCACCACACGCTTCCTCAACACAATCTTCCTCAACACAATTTCAAGAAGAGCGAACACCGTGTCCGATCACATTGGCAAGACATCGGACTACATCGTCCGATCTAATGTCTATCGAAAAACTTTTAGGGCTAGGGTAAGTAATTTTACGATTTTCATCTATTGATTTATGGTTTTCTTAATTTATGTTTTCGCTAGTTTAGGGTTTCGATAATTTATGGTTTCGCTAATTTAGGTTAACTTTAACGTAATTGTTCTTGTTTGATTTTGGGTTTCGATATTTTAGGTTAACTTATTGGGTGATTAATTGTTTCGTAAGATAACTTGTAACCTATCGGTGATTAATTGTTCTTGTGGTTTTAGTGATTTGTTGCTACTTATTAAGTTTGACAAACCACCGTAAGATAAGTGGTAGTAAGTGAATAAAGCACTCTAATGATGGTGCAAACCGTTGGGTTAACGAAACAAAATACACGTAAAATTAAATTGCGACACAACTAAATATAATCCGGTGATCCCAAGTTCGAGAGTTGTTAGAGTCGTAACCATCGTCAGAAAGATACTCGAGCAACCTTCAAATCACAATATCCCACTCGCATACAATGCATTGAATTCTCTCGTCCCGAGCAGCTTCCTCCATCTCTAACAAAGACTTCTTCATCTTGGAGCATAAGTCGCCCTTTCTTCCCATCTCTAACAAAGACTTCTTCATCTTGGAGCATAAGTCGCCCCTTCGCTTCCATCTCTAACAAAGACTTGTCTTTCTCGCTATCTCCCATTCTTCTTCCTCCTTAATAGCAGCCTCCTCCATTTCTATTAAAAGTTGTTGTTCATCAATTTGTTGGCCAAAGTCTTTTGTTCCTAAACTGCTGGTCAAGTCTTTTGTTGGAAAACAGCTCCTAAATTGTTGGTCAAGTCTTTGTAGACATTATTGATAGAATTTTGTAACCTATTTAGCAACACCACTTGAATTTAAATTCACATATAAGGTGGGTAAGTTTGAAAATTTATTACCCCGAATATGTCAATAAATGTGGTGCAGTGGAACCTCTCCCATATACTTGACATGGGCCCACATTGTAGTTACTTACCCGATTTATCGGGCAACGCTTGCTTATTTATTGCCAATGCTTATTTATTGGGCCCACATTGTAGTTACTTGAGAAGGAAGGTTTGAAATGTATTTTGTATTTAGTACATGCAAGAGGTCGTGATGATGATTATCTTATTTGATATGCAAATGATATGATTTACCGATGTTGGCATGGCAATTTTAATACATTATTTTGCAGCCACCATGGTTATATCCTCGATGTTTTTGTGTTTACGATCCGAGCCTTGCTAATGCATATAAATACAAACTCATGTTTCATGTATATCCTATGGCAACACATTATGTATATATGTCGTTAATTGGTAAGAGGTCGTGATGAGAAGTATCTTATTAAATCATGCAATGATGCGATAGTCCGCTTCATGGCGCGCAATTCTATACTATTGCGCCATGACGGTTGTATCCTCGATGTTATGTAATCTATTGATTTATACAGATCCGAGCCTCCGACATGTTACGAAACTAACACATGAATGATCAAAGATGGATCTACGGACCACCGCTTGCGCCATGGCGGTTATATCTTAGATGGAGGCACGTTAATCAATGTCGATAGTTTGTTTACTTACATTCAGCTTTGTTGATTGAATGGCATGTCGACCGGATAATTTGTGTGAATCATAAATCAACCTAGATCCGACATGCTATTCAATCACCAAACCCGGATTGCACGTGAACAAACAAGTATATGGAGGAGTTTTAGACCAATGTCAAAGCCGATCGCTGCCCATGGTCCATTTAGGAAGTTAATTTTTCATATGTTGATATGATCACTTTATATTATCTTTATATTTTGTTATCGATGATGAGGGTAGAATGGTGGTTCAAAGGGTTTAGCTTATCTCGAGAGTTCATAATCGTGTGGGTGTTTTAGTGTGTAATTTTGGTGTGAAACTCAGTGTGTGTGTCGAAAGAGAGGTCGAAATGATAAGAAAAGAGATGTCAAGGTCATGGTAAGGATAGTGGTGGAATGGTGGCGAGAGATATGAAAGGGTTTGTGAGGGTGCCTCATTAACCCCATTTCACTGCACTATTCTAGCAAGATCATTACAAACCCTTTAACTGCCTTCTTATCATATCTCGCTCTCTCTCGACACACATATAGAGTTTGACACCAAAATTACACACTAACATCACATACACGCTATGAACTCGAGAGGAAGCTAAACCCTTTGCACCACCTTTCTAGCCTTAAATATTCAAATTTCAAAGATCGCTAACCGAATAATAAATTGTCTTTACATATTTCAGAATTTGCAATGAGTGTCATATAATTGTTATAGATCGTTGATAGCTTTTTATAAAAATTAGTTTATATATGTAAAGGAGTTACTTAACAAAGAAGGAAAGGATATGATATACTTGTGGATTGAAAGTCAAGTTGAAAGTAAGAATGTGGCCAGACGCAACTTCATACATTCAAATTGACTTTGAATATCTAAATGATCACGATAGTGTGTAATGTTCATGACACGCCACACTTCATGATTATCCAACTGAAATGCTTTTCTAGAATCCACGAATTGTAGAAAGGTCGTTGGTACTTTGAGCTTCCCCTCGAAAACCCATTCCTATGTCACCGCTATAGCAATGGGTTTTGACATGGCAATGGGATTTCGAGTGGAGGGTCAAAGTACTAACGCTTATCCACTTGTTTATAACATTTTGACAATCAACTATGTTAAGCAACTTTGGGACCTTTACATAGGTAATTGTTTGAAGTAGTTGGTTTAATTTCATTATTTTGCGACATATATCCTCGATGTTCCCAACTTGTTAATGCATATTACATTGCACACTCGCTTTGGAAGTTTATATGAGTCTCGATATACTTTATATACTATTGCTAGGTTTTTAAAAGTTTAAATAGTTGTGTATTATTGGGCCATTGTTTATTTGGTGTGAGTATGATAGTAATGTTTCATTTGTTAAATATGATCGCAGATTAGGAAGTCAAGATAATAGAAGTCAAGATAATTATTGTTAACTGCTTTTTATGTTTTTTTTTTTTTTTTCTTAGGAATACGGCCAATGTCATTGTAAGGAGCAAATTGAAATACTTTCCAATAATTAAAGAAAAGTCAATCATACTAGAAAGAAATTGTTTAGACAACCTGCTTTGAGGGTGGTCGGATATGTTCTTCTTTGACCATGAACCACATATGTTAGATTATGTTTTACAAAACAGGTTTCGTGGATAAAACAAGCTATGACATGCCCCTTATATATACTGTTGATGGTCGTTGTTCACATTTTGGTCGACCGGAGTTTTCTCCGATAACAAAGCTTTCGCTTTGGGACAAAGAAGTTTTGATTTATATAGTTCGTGGATTTAACATTTAAGTTGAGGGTATTTCCAAAAAATTAGGGTAAAACTTTCCAACTTAGATCTTGTTGGTGTTATTGAGGATGAAGAGTTGTTCGTAAATTAACCGATGAAGACGCAATCCGTGTGTCTATTGTTATCGTTAGAGGTTATTTTATGGGTCGCTTATTGGTTGAAGAGGTGGATGATTCACTCCTTCGCTTGGTCGAAGACCTAGAAGCATGGAATTCCTTTCCATGGGGAGCACATTTGGAGGCACTTGTATGACCGTGATACTAGACGTTGTATCAAACCACAAGTGGGAACACCTAAAGGGTCCGAAAGAGACCGAAGTATGTTCCCACATACACGGTTGGTGGATTTGTTTGGGCATTCAAGGTTAATCCTATTTATATTATCTTTTCTTAGTATTATTATTGAACCCAATGTATGAGAGTAATGCATCTTTATTATTGTAGATATGGATTCTTGAGTCGTTTGAAAGAAGCAGTCGTTGGTGGAATAAAGTCCCATATGTCATACCAAGGGCAGTAGCGTGGTCAAGGAAAGTAATGTTTACAAGATCGCATTATGGATTGCTATTTGGCAAGGTAAAACACATGCATTAGACGAGCACCACTCGGACTGGTATATGCAATTTAATTTCCTTGTTGTTGATGATGTTATTTAGGACTCGAAGATAATTTATGATCTTAAACCAACATTAGACGAGCACCACTCGGAGTGGTATAGTCAATTTACGGAATTTTACCTGCACTACATACCAAGGACTCTTCCAACAAAATTACCGCATGATTACGATGTGTATCTACGTGTTGGTCGCTTCACGGAAACGTGGTAGGACGTAAAAAGTATTTACCGATTGTGTCTAGGGTATGCATCAAGAGTCTTCTTACGTAAATCACCTCAAGGATTGTGTCATTCAAGAGTTGAATTCTCGTGTTTTCAAACTCGAGGCTATTATTCGTAATTTGCTAGTCAATGTTAAATAATAATTATACGCTTATATTAGAATTATTCTTAAGGATAATACCCTTTATTACTTTGTAGGTCCTTGCAAGTGAAAGAACTTATGGATTTCGCACGCCACTCATCCAAGTATTATCTTTATTTCTTTGAAAGAACTATCCGCTTTTTTACAATGCACTTTATTTCGCTTACAGGATAAATTGACTTTACTACATCCTTTTCCCACCTCACCTATGAGTTTCGAGAGCAAGTAAATCGTGAATTCCACGAATTGGTTGACTCTCTTATTTCTAGCATCTGCTCGAGCCTAGATTGTGATGATGAGGATGATGTAGTTCGTAATGTGATATCCAAATGTACACTTTTGCCATATCAGATTAAATGTATTTTAAATGCATCACCGTTACTCGTGAGTATCTGCTGGAAGAGGAATTAAGGTCGAGGAAAGAAGAGGAAGAACGGTGGAGGATGGAAGAACAAAAGATGATGGAAAAGGATTTTCTAATGGCTATGATAGAGGAGAAGAATCGCAGTTGCAAAAGGCAAAGTTGTTGAAGATTGAGAAGGAAAAGAAAAGAGGTCTATAGCTTTCTATAATTCGCACTATTGAAAAGAGCCAAGGCGTATATAACACCGATATGAGGAGTAAAAAGATGGCGCCGAGTCGTCAGACATCGGGTCAAAAGATTTGTGGAATCAAAATAATCGAACACATGGGTGCCGGATCCGATATGACCGCACAGCTTAAAAATGTTAAACCTTGGTTGAGGTATTAAAACAACTTTAATATATATTTTTTAAAACTGTTTTTAATTTACGTTTGTGTAGGTTCTTTCCCGAAGGAACAAGGCTATCGACAAAGTACATCTTACTGATGACTACGACGAATTTCTTGGAAAGCAGGGGCCCCTTCGATGTATGTTTCCTTGGTCCAAAGAAGTTCGTGTGGATCGGAGATTTTGGGAATCCTTAGTGTGTTTAGACCCTCCTAAGAAAGGTTGGCTTATGGACGAGGTAACAGTCACACATATCTTTCACCCCGATGGTATATTCATTTGATATTGTTGGTTTTATACCCTAATCAATTTTTATTGTTGATTTATAGCACATAGAGTCGCTGGTGGAATACATGTTGCATTTCGTGCCCGATGGCGCCGATTGGGCTATGGTAATCGCATACTTTGTTCACCGCTATTACAAGACTCCATCCCCATTTGGTATGTTAATGGGAAAAGTACAAACACCAATGGGTGATGTTGAATGTAATAGTTGTGTTCATGGCTTTATACATATATTGTTATGTGTTTTGTAAACTGGCCTTTTGTGTTATACTGCAGTTTATATGCCTATAAATGAAAAGGAAAACATTGGTTTCGCTCGATTCCATATTAGGACGGGGTTGTAACATTTTACGACAAAGGGCTATAAGCCCAAGTCGAGTGGCGCCCTTGGTACAAGAAGATGCGTGCATGTTTACAGTACCATTGCTTATAAGTTCTTAATTGATAAATGTTTGTCAACACAACAAAGTTAACAAACTAGTTATTGACTAACAAACTAGTTATTGACTAAGTTGCCTATCGACTTTAAAAGGAACAACATTTTGTAACTAGTACTTACAAACAAACTAGTTCTTGACTAAGTTGCCCATGCGCCATAGTTGCCCAACTATAATTAATTATGTAACATACACTTTCAAGTGTTTATGAACCACCCCTTGTACTTGATCATTAATTTCATGGTAGTATTAAGCACAAGTCAACTCTTTAAACTGAACTTAACTGCTTAACCATTTAATACATGTACTATTTCTTAAATGCATATCTTATGGGTTGGTCCCTAGATATGAATGCTCTAATTGTTCTATTATTTATAATACTCTTACAGCTTAATAGTTGCCCATCCCCATTTCTTGTGAAACTTGCCCATCTTAACCGATCTCACAGCTGCTCAAAAAATTTCACGATGTCCGACAACATTCCACTTGAAGTTCAAATGGACATAGTTAATGTGCTCTCGAGAGGTGTGTGGCTCAATGTCAGCAGTTGTTCGCAAGGCTTGGAAGTCTTGCATAGACAACATGCATTTCACCGTCTGCTTTGGTGTTCGAATCACTCCACCGCTTATACGCTTTGATGTACAAGCAGAGGTTTAAAGGTTACGCTGGTTTGGTAAATCAACATTTTGACTTGCACCCTATGTCCTCAAACATTTCATTTTCTCGACGCCAAACCAATTGGTCGGTCACATGGAGTTTGGGGTTTTACCTATGGACCAATTGTCCGTGATACCATGGCGGTCGTTGAATCCTTCCATCAACCGATCACCGCCACGCTTGTCCCCTATCTTTTGACATCACAGGAGTATGAAAAACGCTTTATCGCTTTTGGGATTCGTCCTGACAATTTTGATCCGACCTTCCTAAAAATTTCATACCCATTCAATCAAACACAGCCATGCACTGTTTTAATTTTCACCTTCTCCTCTAAACAATGGACGGTGTTAGATCAACATTGCTTGCTTCCGAACACAATCAGAATCAAAAAAGCAAGTCAAGCTAATGTTGGGGGTCACATTTATTGGTGTGGTTATCAGCGGTTGTATGCTAACGATGGTAGCACATTCCGCAGCTATTTGATTGTGTCTTTTGACTTGCTCACCAACCGCTTCCAAGTCCCGACATACCGCCGAATTAATAGGCAACCTTCCTTTACCGCTCTATGTTTCAAACATACGAGACACCGTCGCTTCGGAAACATTCAAGGGATGTCACCTGCTTTTCTATATGGGTTTTATCGGTTGGGGTGGTAGGATTGCATCCGCTACACGCCTTCTTAGCATTACCACCCCAATAGCACTCAAATTAATCGGTTTTGACGACAACGACGACCTCAGAATTGAAATTGGAAACCAGAGGATTTAACGCAAGCATTGTACTATACAAGCTTGCATCGGGAACTTTCAAGACTTGGGCATCGAGGGGATGTTGGGTCCTTTACGCTCAAACCGCTACGTGAATCACTTATTTTGCGACTCATCGTGATATGGCGGTTTATTAGGATGTCTTGTTTCATTGTAGTTTGGTGTAGTTTATGTTTTAGTGTTTGCCGTAGCTTCAGCAGTGTCGATGCAAACATTTAAGTTGTTATGTATTGTGCTAACTTGGTATGTAAAATAACAAAATATGTATGGATGTATAAATTTAAGTTGTTATGTATTGTGTTAAGTTGGTATGTAAAGTAACAAAATATGTTTCGATGTATATACAGTCGGACTACCAATTGTTCTAGACAAAGCCGTTGTCTTCCATAAGAAAGGTATAAACCGACAACATATGCAATTACCTTCAAGAATGCACCCAACGCTCCGCATCGGGGACTCGCTTGGTGATTGTGGTATCCGGTATGCATATTCTTATACTGATCGTCACATGGGAAGTCATTAGCCGTCGATAACCCCGCACAGCCGCCTTGCATATCGTGAGCATATGTCTAATTTTTTTAAAACACGTAGTATGTGTTTGGTAGACATGTTGTTGTCAATGTTGGTTGTAATTGTAACTGCTTGTAACAAGGGATGAATTTTGTATTAGGGTATGTAGTAGCTAAACCGATGTACCAACTACTTTAATTAATGTGAACCCCAAACAGGATGTATTATTTTGTTAATATCGTTGTCATTAAAAGTGTTCGCATCGTTGGGTTTTTGTATCGAGCTCTATGTAAAGAATGTATCGGAGGAATGGTTCGATTTCGCAGATAAGTGCCCTTTTCATGGTGGCCTTTATTACAACTTATTAATTTTATTTTTAAGTTATTTTAAATAATGAAAAGCATTTCGGCAGATAAGTGCCCTTTACAAGCGTATGTTGTCAGATCCCCACCGCTCGTAAGAAACAATCACGCAGTTAAAGAATTTAGTCGATGAAAAGATACTCATTTTGCAAGATAAGTGCCCTTTTCATGGATGTATTATTTAGGTTAAGTACTTACTAATTATCTTGTTAACATATTTTTAAATGAAATACTCATCGCTGCCTTGATCCTTCTACCCGTGGTTTCAAGAATGCTTATATCCGTGGTTCCACCGACAAGGGAGAGGAAACCACGGCTAGTGTAGAAGAAACCACGGCTTGTTCACAAGAAACCACGGCTAGTTTACAAGAAACCACGGCTAGTTGACAAGAAACCACGGCTATTTCAAAAGAAACCACGGCTACTTCAGTAGAAACCACGGCTAGTGGAGAAGAAACCACGGCTAGTTTAACAGAAACCACTGCAACTAGTTCTTGTGAGGTACTTCAATCCAACAATACTTAAAATGCACACACTGTTATGGTAACCACAATTAAACCAAACAACATAGAACACAATGAAAACACACACCAAAGAACACATATTTGGTGATTAAAAATCTCGATGTTTCTTTCACATTTATTAAACCACCCCGATTATATTTGCTATTACTAGTTTTGCTACCATAGCCTTACCACATAAGTTTTGATTAAGATACGCATGACACGCACCACTAAGATTAACATAAACATAAATTTTCATGAAACATAGGATTACATGACAACTACTTAAGTTACAAACACTGTGTTAGGCATCCCGAGCCCGCAACACTTTTATTGGAAAACACACTAGCCAACACCGACATACACCATTGCATCATCGTCCCTACCATGGCAACAAACCCTTAATCTTATCTCGTGAAAAGGTCAATATCCCGACCCCTTAGTTCGAACTCGCTAGCCGTAACCTTCACCCATCGCTTGATGTAATCTTTCCTTTGAAGTTCATTTGAAAACTCGCCATTTTCTTAGGTAGAAACTGCAAACCGCAGCCGCAACTCTTCCACAAATTCACCCTTTCACGATTCATCGATCCACCTTCATGCAAACCTCATAATATCCGCCGCCACCGCCAATACTCGACCGATGCCCTCCGACAAGACAAGATGAACATATCCTCCCATTGATAAGAATTTGACGCTCACGAACTCATTCAACCTAAATTGTCCCGCCATGGCTTATTTTTTACTTTGATCCAAATATTAACCAAAACTTGAATCATGAATAGATGTATATGCATGCTTAAATAGCATAATCAATGACAAAAGATCCAAAAATAATCACATGCAAAGCCTTAATGAAAGGTCGAATTAACCAAGGTAGAAAACAAATAAACAAGCATATTTCATTTATGACCAACTTTATGAGGTCCGATCATCAAGATCTCATTTGTTTTTATCTTAGTCCACAATTTAAACAAGCATAATCAATGAAACTGTCTTGAGTCACTATTATAGTCAAAATCAAAAGCTTTCATTGCTTTGTTTGGGGTTATCATGATCTTGCATTTTGTATCACCAACTTTGGTATAGATTCTCCTGCTTTTAGCACAAATAATTGAGATGTTCTATTGTAATTCACTTTTAGCACAAATAATATGAAACAAGAGTTATGAAACCGGTAGTTGGCTATATGAAAAGTAGTAGTTGGCTAATATGAAAAGTAGTAGTTGGCTAATATGAAAAGAGGACAAATTGTAGGTGGTTTTGCCCGGTCTTTGCATTGACTAACCTTTCACAATTATTTACCATGATAAAATACAAATACTTGGTTAATACAAACACAACGCTTTATTCATGACAAAATACAAATACTTGTTTAAAACTACACAACCATGTGCGAGTGTTTAACTTTAAGCATACAATTTCATTAGTTAAATAAAGAGAACATTGTACTAGTAATTATCCATGTTATTGAAATCATCCAAGTGATATGTATTTGATGATTCAGTGAGTGAGTTTAGGTTTATGCCGTAATTATCTACGTAACCCTCCCAACCATCGTTACTTGCTTCACCATCCCAACGCACGCATCCCAATCCGTAAATTCTCCCATTTTGAAAATACTCGTCGTCCGCTTGCGATTGTGGGTCATCTTTCAAATGAAAATGAGTACCTGACGTACGTTTACCCGTTCCTTGTTCAGGTGCCATATCTTGCATAACTTCTTTACCATTGTCTGTCCTTCTATTTGTTTTTTTCTGACAACAAATATAACCTATCTTGTCAGAATACTAATAAACATTATTAGATGCCCATTTTGAATGAACTATCTAGGTTACCTGCTTTCACAAGAATGGTTCCATGCAATCAGACGGTATGCCCTACGGTACCACACCTCCCACATTTTCTAACTTTTGGCCCTCATTTTTGATGGGAAGCGATCTTTGTTTTAGGTCTTCCCGCCGCCTCTTATCCATCAACGGCGGTTTAACCTTTGCAAGTTACCCGGATCATGCCATTCGACTTATTTCCAAAGGATACACCATTTCATGATATGTGCCTTTGAGTGCGCTTTTGTAAACCATGTTTCCGCCCATTTGTTACAAGCTAGTCAATTTTTCTTCTACACACGGCACACACATGACCACATGGTAGTCCCGAAGTTGCCATTTCTCGCACGTTATTCGTAATCAAAACCATACACGAATAAACAACAATTACCGCAATTGACAACTCAGATATTGCGTGTACCGCAATCGCATTCATTCTTTACGAAATCAACAATATGACTATGACGATTGTCTATAACTTGGTACACAAAGACACATGGCAATGCCTCTTACTTCCCAATTCGCACTCTTCCACATTCTATGCTCAACCTTCCTAGATGCCCACTTTGTAAGTTCAAATTCAAAAGGCCCGCAAAATAAGCGTACATCATGTAACATTTATCGAACAAGTAAATGTGAGACGGCGAAGATATATACCGTAGTATTTTTCGCGACGCTCAAATACCAATCTTGTAGAAGACGCCCAGTAGTACTCCAAGAGCATAGTTATTGGTACCTTTCGGACGTGCCTTGTTAATGAATTTATTGACTCCGCACCGCTTGACGCCAAATAATTGTATCTTTTTCCACCGCAGATGCTCTTGACCACTTTTCGAACCCGGCGCTTTTCAAGTTTTTTGACGGCTTCGATTTTTGGAACGAAGCTCGCAATTGCATTATCAAAATCTTCAACAGATAGCTTTTGCACACCTTCCAAGACAAAGCCTTATGCTTTTACGGTGATATTGCACCATCATCAAGTGACGACAACAATAACCATGAAAGCAATTTGGAAACACCGTGTCACACGCTTTTGTTATTGAATGATGCCTGTCTCAAATAATCGCCGATTAGGCACTTCACCAATGCATTCTTTCAACCACCCCAAAACAATGTCCAGCTTCACTGTCTCACCGTATGCACCCCGTAGAGCGATTGGAATAATCTGATTATTATCATTCATACCAACAAAGAAGCATGTTGGTTCCGAGATACTTCCTTTCGTATGCGCAAAGATCAATTATAATCAATGGCCGCATGAAGGCTATAAAACTCCGAATCTAGTATCGTTAAGTATATATTAGTGATTAGTATACGTTAAAGCTTAATAAGATGTGTGTATAAGAATAATAATAGTAAATATACTAATACTAACAATTAATATAAATGTGTCCGAAACTTACCGCAAAACCAAATGCTACAAAAACCATCTTAAATCTTCCACTGTCAGAGATCGATGTGTGTTACAGCCCCTCGCTTTTTAGCTTTAGGTTATGACAATATAAAGCTAATCGCTCAAACGATTGTTCATGTTTACTGCTCAACACCTCAAAAGCCAAATTCCTACCCCCAAGCTCGCTTTGTAAGAAACGCTACTTTCCATTCAAGACTAAGATCTCGTTGTATGTCCTTTCCAAGATATACCCTCCGAGTATCTTTCAATTTATCGATTAGCAACCGACTAAGTAATTTCATTGTCGCATTACGATGATTAGGATGTAATTCAGCTTCTTGAACATGTGTGACATTGTTGATGCTAGAAACAAAGAATGTGCTATCCATTTTTTTTACGGTGTATATGTTCCACGAGCAAATTTCATTTATACATTTCACTGCACTCGTGGGTTCAGATTTAATAACTTTGTATTCAAATCGCTCAAGTAATGATTTCTTTCCAATAGTAAACATGCATTCTCGCTTTATTATAAAATTCTTTATGTTTATAAAAAGGTATCGGTTTTTGGGAATCGATGTTTTTAATTCGTTGTGGTGCAGCTTGGTGGCATGGGCATATTTTTAAATGAGTCTCTTTGCAAGGAGGAAGTGAATAATCAGTTGGTGAAAAAGGTATCCTCGACCTTTGGGGTGTCATGGTAACTATGATTGTGAAGCAATGGAAAATTCGTGTCTAATGATAAATGATTAGAAGTCAAGATGATTTTACCTCCAAGGTGGCGGTTCTTTTGTTGAAATTAGCGAGCTTGAGTTTGCTCATTCTTACAACATAGTTCACGAATGAAGTATTGGACGCCTTCATCATCAACCACGCCCAATTCCATGGAACCATCTTGGTAAGATAACCCGACTCTATCATTTGGTGTCTCTTTGACAACAGAACCTTTTTCTTCACATACGCAACTAGTTTATTGAAAGTGATATTTTAGGTAGTTTCACCCATGTTTAGATGAAGGATGCACTATATAAACCTTAAAAGTAGAATTGTCATCGTAATCCATGGTTGTGTTTTGAACAAACTTAGGTGGAAAAATTGTTGGACATTACAAGAAAGTCTTTTAGTAAGCCAAATGCAAACTACCATCCCTTTGTACTTGTGCATTTACTTAGGTTGCCCAACAATGTAAACTTTCTAAGGTTGCCCAAAATTATTGTATCAACATTGATACACTTTCATGAGTGTATTAAGTATAAACCACCCATTTGTGATTGTTTATTATAAATGTTGTACTTGTGCCAACCGCCTAAGATTTACTAAGATACACATTTATTAACTTTCCTAAACTTGCTAATCGCCCAATCGGTCAAACTAGTAACTTATCCCAACTACATATACATTGTAATAAGTAATACCAATTTCAAAGTTGTAGTAATGTCTAGCGGTAAAATTCATTATGCTATAACTAGTTTTAGTAATATATTTAGGATTCTTACTTTTGTTTTCATAATTAATGTGGATTGTGCGTAGCGCTTGTCTTTTGAAGTGGAACGACCATGTGATGACGTGATTCATGAAATATATAGCAAACAACTTAACAAAAGATCTAAGAAGGATGTTTGTGTTCGGTCAAGGAAATAGGTGACAATAATAAAGATGAGCACAAAAGTATAAATGGAAATGTTGATGGTGAGAAGTCGCTACTAAGAAGCATGAAGATGAAGCAATAATGGAACAACCAACAAGATAGGGCGAAAGAGAAATGGAAGAGAGAATGCGGCAAGACCGGAAAGGAGGATCTGCTCAGAACATAGAATAAGGTCACCTTGGACAATCAAAATGAAGGATAAATTTAGTAGAATTTAGTTAAAGTTAGATTAACAACCGCACACTTATGCATGTTTGTTTCCTAAACTTAATCTTAGTTTAAGAAAACATGTAATATTCAGCTATTTAAAGTTCATATAATTCACATTCCGCACTTGCATGTTTGTTTCCGTGCTTATATTCTTGGGAAATACGGAAACCATCGAATCAATAAGAGAAGAAATTGAAGTTAAATTGTTCATTCATTCATTCAAGAAATGCTTTACATACCACACTTACAAAATGCAATCAACTTCAAATGCCACTACAAGAAAAGAGCTATACAAGATATACTAATCCTAATCTAGTACATCCGCTCCAACATCTAAGAGGTCGTTGGATATGCATGATCGCCACATCTTTCACACTAGATGTCGGATATGCATTCGTGAAGTCTTGCATAGCCACCCATTACTTCTTTCTCGATGGTCGGATATGCATGACCACTAGGACGAGGAAGCTTAGGATCAAAATGGGAAGGATGGATTGATGCAAATAATGATGATGAAGAAAATAAAGTGTCCTTTATGCTTCATCCGCCGATTTCACCAAAAGCAATCCATTCTCCTTCACCAAGCTCTTCCTCTATAATGGTGTGAAGATGCACCAAAACTTGGCGCAGTAGACCAAGTACCACCTCCCTTCGCACCGTGCCTTTGTTGAGGTTGAGGTGCCGGAGGTCGGAGTAACAAGGTATCTCAAAGAAGGAGTTCCTCCGTGTTATCGTAAGAATCACTTGGATCCACTACACCGCCATCTTCGTAAGAAGAGAGAAATGGGATGTCAAAGGGCGAGGGTCATGTGGAGGTGTCCGAATCGAGAAAATCACCGGATGATGAGGATGATGGAGAAGAGGTTGATTTAGAACCTCCGTGAAGTATTCATGGTCAATTTTGTTGATTGTGTTTGTGATGAAACTAGGGTTCATAATGGTAATTGGGGTAAAATGGTGTGAGAGAAGTATGCATTGGGAAGATTTTATAGACGGGTTAAAGGTTTATCGTAAGTTAATGCGAGTTGTTGGCACAAGAATTCTAGAATCTTACCAAGATATCCAAGTCTTGGGTTGGTTTCATCAAGCGCATAACTTCAAAGCAGATTGATATATGTTTCATCAAGTGTTAAAATTGCGTGAGGTCGACAAGTCGCACACGTAAGCAAGGGTCAACAAAACTACCAATACTTTTGACTATTTCTATACACCTTCTACCCAACACTCTCTCTCACTTCCACTTCAAAATATCCCACTTCCTCTTCTAATACAAACAAAACCCTCAAAGATACAAGAATCATAACCCTAAAATATCAATTCATCAAATGGCTCTTCAATTCAAGAAGGATCACAACAAAGTTGCGCTTTGGGAAATGCAAAAGGTGATGAGTCAGATGTGCCTATGGTGGAGTTCTTGAAAAGAACAAAGATTCACTATGCCCTAACGCATTCTCCCAACCACATTTATGAAACGTTGGTCAAACAATTTTGGGCTTCGCCCACACGGAGTGAAAAGGAGATTACGCCATGATTGACGGAATGTAGTATGTAGTCACAGAGGAGTCGATAAGGACGAAGCTTCGCTTGATGATGTCGATGGGGTATTTCACCCAAGATCGAGGATATACTCACTGTATCGAGAGCTATTGGGTATCAAGGTACTAGGACCGATATATGGTCAAGAAGCACTTTGCCCCAAGTGGAGGTTCTGGTTCACACGCTGTTTCGCTGCTTTAGCAACAAATCTGGGGCATGGGATCAATTCTCTTCACAATTGGCATACGGTATAGTGTGTCTTTCACAAGGGTTAACTTATAATTTTTCAAAGTTTATTTTTGATAATTTGGTTGAAAATATCAATAGGAAACAACATAAGTTTTAATGTACCCTAGATTCTTACAAATAATTATAGACACCTCTACCCAAACCCAAGGCTTTTATGAAGTAGGAGCTCTTACAGCCAAACTCTTTGCCTCTATGAGAACTAACTTTGAGGGGCACATTATCCATTGACAGAGGCTATGTTGCCTCAAGACAATATCGTCATTGCTGAGGAGAATGTTGCTAACATTGATGAGGGCCCTCCTTTCTCACCAAGCTTCTCATGTTGCACAAGACCACCTCCACCAACACCGACTGCACATTGTCCTAGTCCACCACAAGCACAAGATCCTCTTGATGATTTTGAGTCCGACCTAAACAGATTGACCACACTTAGTCCTCCAAGGATACCTATTGATGAGATACCTATTGATGAGGTACCTCCCATTACCACGCAGCAATCACCGGTGGAGAGGACCCTATTACTCTCTCATCCGCTCATGCTCTTGTTAATGTGTATGCAAATGAGGTATCTAGTCCAAAAGGAGCTTGCAGAGACCAAGTCTTCTTGGTAGTAAGATTGACGAACCGCAATATAAAGTTAAGGAATTAGAGGACAAACTAGAAAAGACCAACAAAAGGAAGCTTGTGGTTTCTTCAAGAGGAAGAGGAAGAACATCGTTATGAGTCTCTTGATATGTTAGTCGATGTATCTATCAATGATCCTTCATCGCAGCTGCGTAATCTCCAAAGAAGAAGGAGCCTGTTTTTATCAAAGGAGAAAGAAATCGATTGAATAAAGCATCTATCAAGTCTCCAAGGATCCGTAGCTTGTCAAAGCCGCAATGCCGATACCCCAATGGAGGATGTTGCAACTAAACTTGGTCAATCTTCACCATACAAAGACGATCGTCCTCCTCATCAAGTACACTCACAACATGTTTCTTCCAAGAAGACTTGGGTGCTTCTAATGAAATTCCTGTTATCAATATTGCCGATGATGATTGTGCTAAGGAGCCTTCATCTCACACTTCGTACTTCAAAAGGATTGCTGGGAATGAAGTTGCACCAAAGACCAAAAGACCAAAGTTTGTTGAGATAGTGGATAATGTTGATGATATTCCACCAAAGAAGATCTCCCAGCTGGTTACATCTCAAGAAATTCCTCAAGCCACCCTTCATCTCGACAAGGTGCCTTCACGAACCATCTTTGGTTTCTCAAAGCTCCTACAGCATTTGCTAGCTCATCCGACAAGGCTCGATCTCACGAACCAAGAGCCATTTCTTCCAAGCACCTATTGTACCAGCCCCCACTCCTACCGTCGATCTGTTGGCTCGTAAGATGATGAACCATCTTTAGGTATCTATAAGACTGGTAGGAGAAAGAAGAGGATGGCCAAAGTAACTCCCTTGGATCTTGAGGCTGATGAGTCAACCTTTATCAAAGAAGGGTCTTCATCTGATTTTCCTGATGGAGATCCAAATGTGCTGGTCAATTGGACATTGATAAACAAAGAACTCAATGTCATGCATCGAATGGATAAATCTTCAATGGAGTTCACCTTTTTGAAGGAAATACTTCATTTGGTAGACAGGGCAGACTTGCTTTCTCTGTACACTCTTGTCACCTCCCATTACTGCAACAATGCACCACAAGGTTCTGGGATGTTCTTATTAGGAGATCTTCATGTCCTGTTTAGCTCTCAATCTCCTAATGATAAAGGACACGCCATCCGCGTAACTCACATTTATGGCGTGTTGAGTCCTCGAGATTCTATCCTCTCGCCTCGTGTGCATCTAGTTGAAACGGCGGTGGAATCACAACCGCATGTTCACGAGAGAATTTATCCATTGTCCAAAAGACTTATGGAGAAGATGTCGACTAACAAGTCGGAAATTCCTCCAAATCCAGTGGGGAATGAAATACCACAAGCTGAACAACTGGTTAGACTGATTAAGACTCAGCCCTTCAAGAACAAGTTGCATCATCGTGTTCTTAGTTTTTATAGCTTGTATTTACATTCCGCTAAAGAATACGAGTTGTAGAGATTTTCTATTAGTTTGGTTGTATTTACATCATCGTGTTATTAGTTATTATAGCTTGTATTATAGCTTGTATTTACATTAGACGTTCAACGGATGAGTCGATATGTTATGGTTACGCATTAGACGTTCAACGGATGAGTCGATATGTTGTGATTACACATTAGATGTTCAACGGATGAGTCGATATGGTATGGTTACACATTAGACGTTCAACATATATATTTGGAAATTATTCATTAATTTATAAACCGCATCAACCTATGCAACCATGTTTACTTTCCATTCATACAATCATCTAATAAGGACTACTATCAAATGGGTATAAGGTGTTAGTTGTTGTGTAGTAAATGAAGTCATTGACTATTTGTCTTGTTGTTTAGCACTTACTATAAGTGGGTAGATGGTTGTGGGCATTCCTAAAGAATGTCGCTTGTGGGAAAACCACAAGAAGTGCAATTTTGTTTGGGCAACCCACGGTAGTATGTTTCTAACCACCCCGTGTTTGGGCAACTCAAGGGGTCATATGTAACATGTTGATCTATTAGTATATAATCCCCAAATCATCGCGCTATCAAATTATTCATCTTTAAACACTTGAAATTGGCGATATCACAAACCCTAACAACTCCCAAACCGATAATTAAACGTGGTTTACATCCAAAGGACACAAATGCCGATGTAATATCCCACCACACACAACGTCGTTGCATACCTAACCGAGAACAATCATATCAAGGGTTCCATGAGATGATTGCTTTTCTCAAACACACACCAATTCACTATGCAATAAGTGTACAACCTATCATTGTTCAAGAATACATTAATCAATTTTGGTTGAAGGCAAAATTCAAAACGAGTTGGACCCGAGGTTATTAGGAGTCTTGTTGATAAGAACGAGATAATAGTCAACGAGGATGTGATTAGGGATGTTTTGAAGTCGGATGATGCCGATGGGGTTGTCAATTTGTCCGATGATGAAATTTTTCGTGGGTTGCAAAGATTGGGTTATGAGAAAATGTGGAAAGAATTAAGTATCATAAAGGTATGTTCTCACCCCAATGGAAGTTTTAATACATACTTTGCTTCGTGTCAAGCAACAAGACCACTGGGTTTGATGAGTTTCCATCAAAATAGCAACCACGCCATATGTTTATCATGGGAGGGTGTTTAATCGGTCTAGGTTGATCTTTGAGGGTTAATAAAGAACATTAAAGAAAAGGGTAAATACTACTTATATCCTAGGTTTGTTCAATTAATAGTCGAGAAATGATCACGGCACCCATTCATCATAAAAGGAGTATGAGGTACATCATATGTCTCCTAGGGTGTTTACACACTTGAGAAAAAAATGACAAGTTCTCGTGAAAGATTACACCTTTATTCCCTAATATGCTTAACCCGCCGACATTCCGAAAATGAGGAGGTGCTTGAATCCCAACCCAACCAAAGCAATGATGCTCAACCCACTCCGACAACGCTCGAACATACCGCTACACCAACAGATCCATCGCTAAACCATTACCTTTACTCGAATCACAAAACACCCAAACCAATGATGTCGCTCCCATCGCTACCACCGAACCTCAACCCAATGCCACCGACGATCCCACGGTGAGAATATTATAGAAGTAGTTAATGAATTGAAGGCTAAATGTACACAAATGGAAAATACAATAAGAAGGTTGAAGCACGTGGTTTATGTGTTGGAGAGAGTAAGAAGACCAAGGTTTGGTGCATCTAATAGAGTAATGAAGATGACTAAGAAAGGCGTGTCCTCAAAGGGAGGAGCAAAAGCATTTGTTCGTGGAGGAGGTAAACATGGATGTTGACCTTAATGAAAGCACCGATGCGACCTTAATGACAACCACGGTCACACAAACACCCAAGGAAGTTGAAAAGAGGTTGCCAGACATTGATGAAGTTATGTAAAAGCTACCGAGTCGGATCGATCGGCATCGCACATTTTCCTATTATACTTAGACCCACCGTCCTAAACCTTGGCTAAACCTTTGGCTAAAGGTTTGAAGGTTGGAAAAGCGTAATTGATAGAGGAAGGAAAAGAACAAATGGTAGAACCTTTAATGTTGCAATTGAAGACGAAGAGGAAGAAGTTGTGCATGTCGATCTAGTGATGATACAAATGACAAGACCGCCAGAACATCGAGGTTATTTCATCAACAGCTACGCCGATACACATTTTGGTACTACAACCACCGATAGTACGATTATCACAACCATCAGAACACAACCATCGCAGAGAAGGAGGTTGCAGTACGTCAACTTATGTAGAACCTTAGCAATTCCCGATTCTCGTTATTGCACCTGCTCCCATTGTAATTGAACCCACCGAAATAAACAATTGGCTAATACTTTGAAGAATGGGGAGGCGTGAATAAAGTAGTAGATCAACGAGACATAGGAAAGGGTGAAGTTATTTCAACCTCAAGTAGATGAACTTCAATTTGATAGTACGGAGGATCGATTTCACATGATCGTGAATTATCAATACAATTGGATGAAAATTTTAAGGTCAATATCTAGCATTAGAAAAAAAAAAAAGAACAAGATGAAGCGACTATGAGAGTGATTGAACAATTGAACAAGGAACAAGCATTTGTCCGTGGTTCAAATGATAAAGTTGGAATGGAGTAATGAAGAATGGGCACTATTAGATGTTCCATCAAGGTCAAAGGTTCTTGTCATGAGGGCTAGACAAATGCGTAAGGAGAGAAGTGTCGCACTATACAATAGTAAGAATAACAAACTCCAACTAGGGCTCAAAGGAGAAATTTCATGATCTCAATTCTCAAAACGTGGAATTTTGCAAAGGCAAAGATTTGAAAAATTGACGGACGAAGAGATTGAAAAGTCAGATGAACGTTGGTTAAGAATGAAAGATGATTTCATTCCTATGAATTCGATAAAGAAGCGATTGGATCAACAACGAACAAAAGCGAATGGCGTAAATTGGAAAATGTGCGCTCTAAGAAATGTAAATTGGATGAAGGGATGGAGGGAAGAAAGAATGGATTTCTATCTTAAGGTGAGTGATATACAAAAGCCGATTAATTGTACACCACTAAACGCAGTCAACCGCTTAATGATTTGAAAATAATCACCGAGAATGGTAGAGAAGTGATTGAAATAACAAGAGCGTATGGATGCGTAAGAGATACGTAGATTTTGGAAGCTTGTTTTTCTCTATCAAAAGAGGATTTGGAACAGCTTATGGAAAGTCATTGATTTTAGATATGGAAAGCATGGGCCAACCGGAGGATTAGCAAGGTTGGTGTGGAGATCGATGAAAACATGTGTCAACCTAATCCATCGGACAAATTCGAAACAATTTGAAGTAGTTGAATGGATGCTTTATGAGCATTCCGTAGTACATGCCGTATAATCTACTAAGGATAAGTTTTTCATGTTTATTGATAAAGCCTATCCATTGTCCAAAACTGCTGCTGTGAAAATGTTGAAGCGAAGCTTGATCCACAAGGAACCATATCAACAAATCCAATGGTAGATCAATTGCTATTGAAGATTCAAAAGATTGCCGTGTACAAGGTCCTTTGGCAATAAAACTCTCAAGGAAGGTTAAGTAGAATGGGTGGTGTATCGTGAAAGAATGTCCGAGACGGCGGGTCAAACCATGGATTGAATTATTGTTGGAACCACGGCAAGTATGAAGAAACCACGCTTATAATAATCATGAAACCACGGTAGTTCGATAAAACCACGGCTAGTATGAAGAAACCACGGCTAGTTCGTATAAAACCACGCCTAGTTGAAAACATACCACGGCAAGTATGATCAAAACCACGGCTATAAGGATCATGAAACCACGCCTAGTTGAGATGATACGACGGCTAGTTTAGAATAAACCACGGCTAGTAGAAGATTGGAAGTCGTTTAAATGTAATATCATAATTTATATGTAATCGCTTTTAGAACTTAAACAAGCAATAATAATATCAACTAATAATATTTACAAACATTGTCAAAACATTTTGGATATTTACGATTTATCATTCCAATAGTTACTACAATTGATTATACATACACAAAGAATGACCATTCCTTATGAGCTAACATCTTTATGTACCAATTATATACATACACAAACAATGACCATTCAACTTGTAATAAATATAGTCAATGACCAAAGATACTCAATCTTGTATTTCCATAGGTACTCAAACATTCTTTCACGATAGGCAAGAGTCAAGTTTCAGCAGGATCGCCGACTCTAATGGCATGTTATGAGTCACCTATATAGGTTAATGCAAGACCATATCCCGCAACACCGTATTGACCGCTTTGTTCGGGGACGCCAACACATTTTTGAAAGCTAATCCGATAGGCGTTGATATCTATGCCTTTTGCCGCAAAGACTCCGCTTCATCTAGTAATTTTGGCGCCCAATATCGAAATTTTGCGCATGGTATCCTTCCACCGATGCGCTTGTTTGTAAAGGCCGGAAACGAATCATACAATGTCAAAACACCCGCATCGATATGCAGCCTCCCACCGCCCAAAGGCTTGTCGTTCGCTTATTGGAAATAGTACCTACATCATTTATGACATCAAGATAACGCACCACGAACATTTTCGACACCTACGGCAATATGGAAAGAAATAAATACCTTTTCAACATTAGCCCAAGGCACCGGTACTTTACACCATTTGCCCAATAGGTTCGCACTCACCATTAACTACTTGAGTCAGAAAAGGGACCCACCATAGCCCGCCGGCATCCGATGGTCGGAAATGCCACAAAGAAATCTACCCATATGTCAAGGTGTCATTTACACAATTGGGCACATTATTAAAAACATGGGAATCACAAAGAAACATTTATGGTAGAATACTAACAACTCGATTTTATACGCACTCGCCCCTCACCCATCCATCCTTGTTTGCACCCGTAGCCAATAAATGTCCCAAAACCGAGATCAAGAATAGTGTCTTCATTGCCCCATGGGAAAATAAACCTAGTACCATTATTCTCTTTCAAAATTTTGAACGGAACATGGCACGCTTACCTTTTGGTTTTTTTCTTCCCATCCCAGCTTCTCGATGATTCTAAATTATTAAAATTAACTCTTTAGTTAATGTTTGTATTACAAACTAAGAGACATATAAGTTGACACGGTCAAATACCTCCACAAACGGTTCCAATGTATCATCAAAACTGGAGCGTTAGAGGGATGGGGTTTCACAATTAATCCGTCGAACGCCTTCTCTTGGAGTAGTGGTCGGTGGAGTAGTATAGGTGAGGTGCAATATCTCCCCGGCTTCCTCTTACGCTAAGGGAGTTGAAAACTAATCGATATTTGCACTTTTAAAATAAAACGATTCATCTTTAACAAACAAATGACTATCCAAACAATTAAATAACTTCAATGCTCAACTCGTTATTCTACTAAGATAAATTGGTTTAGTCATGACTAACCATGTGGTGTCTATTTTAAGGACAAGAACAACAAAGCATGACTGCTTGTTCAGGCCCTTTATTATTTTCAAAAGAAAATCCTCTCAAAGTTGACTATGTATGTTTAACTATTTACATGTGACTTAGCACGTGGTGTCTATTTAATAGCGAAACCATGATCTTATTGTTCACCATATTTCCATCAAATATTTGCTCCTATCCATTTTCGCCTATAACAATATTTCGATAACATTAATTGATTTATGTCGAGTTCTAAAGGAGTTAGGTTTGAGGAAAACCACGATGAAAGGGAGTGGTCGATAAAGGTAGCAAGAGAGGTAATGTTTCCAAATATATGAATTATATGGACCAGATGTCGAACCAACTTACCGATTACCAAATCAAGTGCTAGAAGACATAAGAAGAGATATACGGTATTGAAAAAAAAAGTTATAGAACCAATCATGCTGGTAACTCAAAGCAATCACAAAGGTCGGGAGCCAATGCGCAAGATGTTGGTCCTAGTAGCCGTGAAACTAATGTTCGAAGCAAATGAATTGTCGAAGACACTTAAACAAATAAGTCAACCATAAGTGAAAATAGTTTGCATGTTTCCTATGTTGTAAAAGTGATGTATTAATGAAAAGATAAATTAATATTTTAATAATTATATCAACTGAGCACATTGTAAAGATAAGATAAGATTCTTTGCACACAAGAAAAGACAAGATTTTATTCTAAGTGAAGTACAAGACAATGTAAAAGATAAGATTCTTGTTATCGCTACATATCCTACTACATAATATTTTCCTAGTTTCGGTCTCTTATTATCACAGATCTCACTTTCTTCTCTTATTCTCGCCAAGAACAATGGCAAGACCAAATGGAAACTTTCAAAATGATGAAGAAGAGTACGAGTTTGTCTTAAACAACGATTTGCTTTTTGACGCAGTTGTTAGATGCTTTTGGTGAAGAACCAATGTCGAATATGGTTCATATAGGCAAGTGAGTGTGGGATGAGGACAATATCCTTACTTGGTCAAGGCCGCCAAGACTTCTACCGGGATGAGATTTATGGAGTTGATGAGGAAGAGGAGGAAGAATATGAAGATGAGGAAGATCTAGAGAATGAGGAGGAGGTCGAATCGAGTGGTGCAAAGAAGGTCGAGAAAAAAGAAATGAGGTAGAGGAAGAGTTTCAAAGTGAGGTGATGCAAAGAACCGAGGTGGTGCAACAAACGCAGAAGATGATAACAACCAAGTCGAGCAACATGTGAATAATCCTACATTATTTGAAGATATTTATAATTTGAAAATAGGATTACTAGTCTTGAAATACTGCTTCAACGACTCAAAGCAATTAAGAAAAGCAAGGAGAGAGCTCGAACTAAAATGTAGATTATGATGATGGTCATTTATGTATTTAGTATCATATTTGTTTTTAGGTGTCGAAAACTGCTTTAATGTATGTTTATGTGCTATCTATGCAAATGTATTAATGTATATAGTAATCAAATGAAAAGGTGGACTTGTTTGTTGGTAAGATAATTAAATGTACCTTGACAACATCCCGCCCATCCTCATCATCAATGCATATAACTTCAACAGTTGTGTATCCGCCTTCCATAACCGCTTCCTCAACATCCATATCCAATGTGTCTAATTGTGGAGCAACTTGCAGCAGGGATCATAAACGTTGTTCACCGTAAAGCCCCCGCCGCAGCCCACGGGTCTAACAATGTAAGCGTAAACCGCACAAACCATTCCCACCAAAGAGGTGGCCGCCAAACAACAATTTCTTTACCCTTGGCACCGCTATTATCTTTTACCGCACCATTCACATCCATCGATTCCTAGATAAAGGGTATGGGGTTTGATTTTGAAATAGAATAAAATAAAAGAAGGAAAAAAATAATATATATATATGCGACGTCAACAGAGTTGGATCAAACCCATCATAAGCAATGTCCGAGAACTCATCATTCAAATTTGGTAAGGCAAAGAAATCAAATTTGTTATCCACCGCATTATATTGTTGGAATGATGAGCATCGCAAGACCTCCCGATAAAGCAATTTTCATAAGTTGGGACATAGGCCCGTAAACTCATCGAATCGGCATACAACAACCTTCGCTTGTCATCGGATCCTACGTTACTCCCGACCGGGTGTGTTCATCGGTAGTAGCCAACGGTTTGTTGCCATCAACAAGATCCACCGTAAAAAGTTAACTTACTTAGGCAATCAAAGACACCATTTTGGTGGAATGAAGTAACAAAATTCAAATAATGTGTTTTACCTTAATCTCACCAACATCATCTTGTGACTTTATTCCTAAAGCATCCTCAATTACCACAATTTCTTTTGTACTGTAACTCACATAAGAGTCGTGATACACCAACTACTCCTACACGTGCTTCTATAGTACCAACCTGTGACTTAAGGGATTTAAGCTCAAGACGAAAGTCATCTTTATCTAAGGTATGTGACGATTCCGCTTTGTCACATTTGATCCCATCTCGCAACCTCAACATTACCGGCCACAACATCTTCAACCTTCTCGTGCTCATTCATATTCAACATTTCACCAAGCCCAACAACAATCTCTTCTTCAACAAATTTTGTCATTGACACTAGACGCTTGACCTTCTCTAACTACTTCATCGGCCACACAAAGGGACATTTAAATCGGCTTCAATTCCACCGATACATCCGCATCACCATACCGCCTCTTCTTCCACCATCGCTTGGTCACCAACTCTTCTTCTTTCAACAAGTTGGGAATCTAGTTGACGGATGTACTCCATAATCGCGAATGTACCACGGACAACTCACCGGCATTTGTCGGACAATCTTCCAGAGTGGTCCGAAGCCCGAATAACAAAGGAGATAAGTCGATATGCTAAATGGAATAAAACATACAACAGCTTAACTAATTTTGAGTTTTACTTACCGGATCAAATAAAATTGTATAATGTTTTTTTCAAAGTTTTTACTTTGGACCAAGCTAGACAACGGGATCTTCTCTCGGTCTTTGGTCCGTAATCGAGTCGTTTGGGAATGTCTCCATAATCCAAATCAAAAACAAATACATTGAATTAAGAGTTACCGATTGTGATTATAGTGGTTGTGATTATGGTTGCAGTGTTAGATACCAGGTCGATATGTAGTAACAGGGATACAATTACATAACGTGTTGTTGCAAAGAAGCTGGTTCTTCCGAACTAGCAAAGGATGAAGACACATTGTCGCTGGTTTCAACCAACTGCTTACAAATGAGTTCTATGTATTTATCTACCGCCAAACCATCAACCATAACATCCTTAAATCTACACAAACACTTACACCGACTACGTAACAATGCCTAGGGAACCAAGCCAATGGCTAATGAACAATGCCAACACATTATTAAGATTAACCATCGAATATATACAAGCACAAATAATGTATGTTACAAGTAAAATATAACCTTCAACACCCATGTAAATCCATACACACAGTATGTTTGTTCTTTTTGGATCTTTGAAACGGGCTTTTGATTCTCGCCTCAAGATGCCTAGGAACAACATTCACCGCTCTTTTATACAGATGAGCCCACATGTATTCGCCCATGGATACTCATTCCATACACAAAATCCTCAACATTCCTTAGCAAATGGTCGAACATTAAACCTTCCTTCCCGACCGATAAAGACAAATGTTGCAATCACCAACAAAGCAACCTCACAAAGATCTTCATCGGATAACAATTCCCACCTTCCGCCGACTTTACCAACGCCAAAAGGTCATCACCCTTAACTTTTTGTTCTTAGTTTTCTTTTATCGGAAACAACCGATCAAAAAGGACTATATGTTAAACCTTAACAACATGGCCGTGGTCACTTTCACTATTATCTATCGGTCCTAAACGAAACCCGCTAAAGACTAAATTGTTCACGGCCAAAATCAAAAACATTATCACCTAGTACAAAAGTTAAAGGTGGACAACAATCAAGAACTTTTGACACCTCAACCGCATTTTGATATAAATAATGGTATAAGTGGTTGTCGGGAATACTTAGGAAAATCTAACCAAGGGCCAAAGACAGCTTTCTAAACAATTTGGTTCTATTAACATTCAAAGCACCTTTAATAGTAGCAATATGTTCTAATCTAGATCCGACCGTTAGCTTTGCATCAAACATGTTCGTGGTTGGATTCTTGAGATGTTGAAGAACCGCGATCGAGTGTAGGAATATGCGCTTGATTGCTTTGAATGTACGAATATGCGCGATGGAAGAAGAACTATTCGTGGAGTAGGATTAGTATGCTGGATTATTGAGTTTGAGAGGGATATCTGCTTCACCAATGCGGATGATTTTTCGCTTTGAGAGGAAGGTGTGTGGGGTAAAGGAGTGTGTTTTGGGATGATTTGGGTATTTTGTGTTTTGTATTTAGGTGTATTAGGATAATAAATAATTTTTGAGGTATGTAATTTGGTTTATTAAAGGTGTATTTGTATGGTATAGAGTGGTATTTATGAGAGTCGCCTAAAAGATATATGCGGGCCCAAGTTGCCCAACTTATTTGCATTTAAAATTGGTTTTATAGATAATGCCAAAAGACATATTTGTGGGCCAAGTTGCCCAACTTATTTGTATTTATAAAGTTAAAATATAAATTTTGATTTTCACTAAAAGACAAAATCATCACCGCCTAATATATATCAAAGTTGCCCAACAGACAACTTGTTAGTTTTGTACTATGTAAGACAACGCGCCCAAATATTTGATAGAGTTGCCCATGGGAGAGTTGCCCATGGGCATTTTGAGAAGTGAAAAAAAGTGGGACATTTGGGGTAATAACTCATTTCCATCTAGTTTTGGTGAACAACCTCATTTTAAATTGGTTTTAGGAAAAAATAATTCCATCCCAACTCTAATCTTCGTGGAATTCAATTTTATTGCAGCTCATTTGATGTGTAGATCAGTTAATTGAGGAGAAAAGCACTATGCAAATATGGTCAGGTGCATCTTACATGTCCATAATCTTAGTATTAAATAAGTGTCGACTCAATTTAGACATTGTTCACTTCGTATTATACTTAAGAGTGTGAGACGTGCAAACCGATTAGTGCTAGAAAATAAGTGATCATTATACTTAGAGTGAGATGTGCAAACTGATTGCAAGTACTGGGAAATTGAGACGTGCAAACTGATTAGTGCTAGAAAATAAGTTATCATTACACTTAGAGTGAGACGTGCAAACTGATTGTAAGTACTGGGAAATTGCATATGCCCCAAAGTAAACTTGAATAACAAGATGAAGAAAATGTTTCACACCCTTGCGAGGCCCCTACCGGACTGGTTCCACAACCATTAATTATGACAACTTGAGGATTGAATAGGTTTTGAATCTTTGTTGACATTTTAGCCCTAATATTTTTCAAAGATGAGGACCAAATGATGGTTTAAGACGTCTCCCGAACGCAAAGATTAGCTATAATCAATGTCTTAGACCATTTTATTCAAAACTCTAGATTATGACTCCTAACCATATAAGCTTTATAACCACACCACCCCTTTCGATTTTCGACCCAACCTCATTGACATCCTAGTCACACCTCTCACTTATTACCCATCACCGTCAGTCACGCTACTTCATTGAATGCCCAAATTATATCAACAAACTATGAATCTAATAAAGAAAAGTGTCGTTAGTATGCCCAGATAGTAGAACAATTCAAGATTTAAAAAATGGGGACCATAGATCAATTCAAGATTTTGAAACTGGACTGATTCTAACTTTGTGCAAACTGAGACTGAATCCTACAAAGACCAGTCCCAACCACGCCACGTGACTAGTTCTTGTGTTCATCTCTATGACAGATAGTACAAAATATCAAATTGAAGCGGAAAAACAAGAATGCAAATGAACATAAATGTTTCTTGAAAGCAAATCTTCCTGATATGATAAATGAAACGCATAGGAGGGAACTTTGTTACCTTTCCCATATTTAAAGTCTATCTTACAACAGTCAATTAACTTAATTAGCAGATTTTTCATTCATACATGTTTTATAAAACAATAAAGTAGAAACAACCACAATAGGGAAAGGAGCCCTTTGTTCCTTCCTGGGGTCGTACACCAGAGACTAACCCATGGCATACTTTTGAGTCCAGCTCCTAGCCGTTGTCTCGTACTTGCTCCTGTCTGTCTTGTACATGTGAGCAATCTCAGGCACCAAAGGGTCATCTGGGTTCGGGTCAGTCAACAGGGAGCATATCGACAGTAGAACCTAATAATAATGTCAAGCTAACAGTCAGTACAGATGGAAAAAACACACACACACACACACACACATCCATTCTATAAAAGTGAATTGTAGAAGTTGCAAATTTTGACGTATATACTTTTTAGATTGACATGTTGATTTTGGGTAATGCTATAAATCTAAAGGGTCAAACGGGGGAAACAACTGCCAAAAATTATTGAACAGATCAAGGGCTTGACCCAAAGTATATTTCAATGCATAGAAATTTCATAAATCATTGTTTTTAAGAATTGAATTATTGCTAAAACAATACAATCTGATATTTAATTAGGACATTATTTATATATAAATTACTTAAGTTTAGGTTCAAAGTGTTTCAGATCAATATCAACCCATTCTAAAAACTGCTTGTTTGACCCATTACCCAACCTGCCCATTTTGCCACCTCGGATCAAGCCTTTCCTGGAACATTTTAATAAGACAGTACTTATATGAAGCTCTAACCATTTATAAGTAGCATTTATATGATGATGATAAATAGAAAACATGATAGCTAGATAATTTTAATTGATACAACAAGCAATGGAAATGGATCTATCCACGCAATGGAAGATGACAAGCGATAGAGAACCTTTTAAATGATGTTTGGTACTCAAGTAAACTTGAAGTATTAAAATGCTAACCTTTGAAATCGTAAGAGCTGGGCTCCATTGCTCCTTCAAAATATCAAGACAAATGCTGCCATTGCTATTGATGTTCGGGTGGAATACCTTTGTCCTAAAAGCCACCTTTAGAAAGACAGAAATGTGCGTCAGGCATCAAATAAAGAATTAGCTAGGAAAACTGAAAGCTTTCCATATAAGTTCTGAATACTTCTAATTCAAACTACACACAAAACTTTCATCCTGTGAACAAAATAGTTTTTAGTTTTATCACAACATTATAGCAAAAAGAGATGTTCTTATGGTTCAAGCATTTCCGAAAGCAGCAAAATTTAGCACATTCCAAGAGAATGTTGATCAAAGTTATGAAGTTGATTCTTCAAATATCAAAATGAATGAGCACTTAAGAATGATCACCACATCTACAAACAAAAGCATATGCAGTCCACAATTTACCTTCGTGGCTTAAACGGATAATCTGAGGAAATGAATAGTAACTAGAAACACTCCACCCGAATAAGGACTGTCGGGAGGACCCATAATGGTTGCTTGCCAGTGGAACATATCCTCTGCCACTGGGCCTAAAATCACACATTACAAATTAAGATAAAACACAAAAAACCAGTGCCATTCAATTCAGCTTACAATAAAGATCCATAAAGAACAAAAATCCTCCATCAATAAAAAATATCCATCAGGAACATAACTGCAGAGGGTTTATGATTCATATTTCAAAACTAGCTCATAGTTATCGGGTTTTAGCTCATAATTATTGGTTTTTGTTGTATAATGAGACGTTTATGTGTACGTTAAAATTAGGGATGCATGTTTCCCATAGGTATGTCAACTAGTAATCAATATTCTGAAATTGATCAAGTTTTTTACATAGTTCATTTTATAAATGCTTCTTAAATCCTTCTATCAGGTCAAACTGCACCATGCGTAACTTTCAAATGTATATATGTATGTACATCGAATTCTTATACCCTAAGTTAGAGGTCAGTCTAAAGTTCACTCCTTTATCTTTGTATTACTAACAATCACATCCCCTGATACCACCTTATCCAGCTAGTTGATATAGAACTAAAGGAGTGGGACTAAGGAGTTGAAGATACGACAAAATTTGGGTGTTCATTTCTGTACCAAATTCAGATACTACATTTAGGCAATGCAGTTACATCTTTTAAAGCAACGTGAGCACATGCATCAATTAAAAGATATGGGTGGCACTCATACCAAACAAAAATGATCACAAAGGATCCCAAATAAGGTCAAGCTTTAGCCTTTATGAAAATAAAGTTAGAAACTTGCTAAAATACATGGGCCTCATTTCACTTAGCATCTTAACAGAGTAAAACTAAACAACCGAAAAGTATATCCATCTTGCTCTTTCTTAAAAGAGTGAGCCTAGCACCATGGGAAAGATCTAGAGAATGACTTTCCAACAACACGATCACTTATTATCTTTTCATGAAAAAGACATCTTACTTACAAGCTAGAACCGTCCCAAAAAAAACCATGTATCAACAATCCCCCTAACCACCATTCCACATAACTTCCGATATTTTCGCTCCGATACATCAACATCCACACATATCTCACAACTACAAATCCCAACTTACACAATCCTATACATCATTCATAACTACCTAATATATCTGAATATCACGCCAACAATTCATAAACTATCAAAAATTACACGGGTAAAGTCTATAAAAAAATAACATGGTCGTTTTAGTGTTACATTATGAATAACTTATTTTCTTAATTACTAATACGAATAACGTTCTTTCAAATTTCGTCCCAACATGACTAGCTTTGTTGACGTGACACGTCAGCAAAGTTAGTCATACCTATATTAATACGAAATTCGAAAGTACGTTATTCGTATCAGTATTTAAGAAAGTAAGTTATTCATAATGGAACACCAAAATGACCATGTTATTTATTTATAGACTTTGCCCAAATTACATAAAGGAAACAAACTTATATTAAAACATAAACACATAACACAACATATCTTAAAAATATTATATAAAAAACATAAAAAAATCAAGATCTAAAAAAACAAATATATACCAGCACTACAAGAGGTAGGAGGATCTTTTTGAAGATCCTTAAGTTCTTTCAAGATCCGTTTAGAAGCCATCAAACCCTGAAAAAATATATAAAAAAAACAAAATTAGGTAATGAAATTTAGATTAATAGATCTAAAAATGGGTGTTTGGATTGGTACCTATGAAGATCCTCAACCTCAAAATATGATTATACAATTATGTTAATATTGGGGGAGATGTATAGATATATGGGTTTTGTATGTATAGATTGATTGATTATAATGATGATGAAAAAGATGAATGAAGAGATATTCTTTTGTTTGATGGTGGGGTCTGTTTGGTTTACTGGTTGGATTCCACAATAATTGAATTTTCTAAATTTTTTGTTAATTAGATTCTAAGTTTTGATTAAATAACAATTGAGTTTATGATATATAAAATACAATAAAACATAAAGACATCAAGAAGACACAATGGAAGACTTAAGATCATAACAAATAAATTAATTAACCGAAAGTATGCGAACGCACTTCTCATGCGAATGTCAAATCCTCGAGCAAAGCAAAACAACCTCGAGCAAAAGAAACCAAAGAAGACTTATTGGTGTAAGAATAATGTCTTACAACCACGCTCAGACACACGATTAACCAAACGAATCAAGCGATTGCTAGATCTAACACAAGTCCTCGCTTAAGAAAAACGAAACCAAACTCCCTTACTTGGGGTGTTCGCCGAATATTAGACTAGAGAGAGAGAGAGAGATCTAGGGTTAATTCAACGCACAAGTGTATGAAACCCTGTAACCTAACCTCTTTATATACTAGAGAAACTTAGGAACAAGTTAGGAATTAGGCCTCGAGAGCCCTATGGCCGCCACTGATGGAAAGCCCAAAGCCCAACCCATAACTTTTCCAAGTTTTCCATTTCTAGTCCTTCTTTTCCATTTAACGGTCGTTAGTCATTTTTCCGTTAAATACTTAACGATCGTTAACCGACTTAATGTGTAATAATTAATCGTAAACATAAACATTAATTATTAACTTTAATTCTCATTCGCTAATGTGTGCATCCCGTGGTCACGAAGTTCGAATCCGACATTCACATGTTTGTAAATATATACATTTCCAACAGCCCCACTGATATGTTTACAAACGTGAAATGACATTGGTTAGCGCCTAGCAACACGCCAATGCCCCTAAGATAACTCGTGTATGGTTTTCTCGAGAAAACCAAGTTTGATGATTCATCATCATATTCATCCTTTGTTTCTAATACCATGTTAATAAGAATATGGATCTCACTCATTTCTTAATTAACTATTCTGCTTCTCGCTTATATGATTGATTAAGATTACCAATTCTTCCGAACATATTCCGAAGACCTTGGGCATGGCCATGCAAACATCTTAACAACCCTACGAGGGCCCAATAGTATTATACTTCAAAATAAATTTGAAGGAAACAAATCCCATTTTGACTACAAGCAGGATTCATAAATTTCGCAACACTTCGAAAACAACCCTTATAACTACCAGCCACGATAGCGTTAGATTGCTTCACAAAATGCACTACATCCATGACATATCTCTTGTATCTCAAGTCGAGGATAAATATCCATGATATACTTAATGACAAAGATCCATAAAGTATCATCATGCGGGTGGATAAGTCCTATACTCAATTCATTGAATATCATCTCGAATTAGTCATGCTACGCATCAATATACTTTCAAGTATATTCTAACTAATACTCGATTTGTCTTAATTCAATATCATTCCCATGTTATTGATTGACAACGGACTATTTAGAACAACTTAAGTTATTCATGGATTTAAACATGCAAATATAGGACACAATATTATAAATGAAATTAAACGATACCGTACTTTAATTCATTATAAATAATAATTGTTTAACATCCTTTATCCAAATACTAAATAGATCAATGCATGATAATTCTCGCTAATGAATTTTGCCACAAGTCATGCAACTCATACTTGTTGACAAGGCATAATTTCAACTAACTTTGATCTACAAGAATTTTGAGAATACTTATTTCAAAAATTCAATAATTGAATTTCTTGTATGTGTTTACACATATCTTGATATTGTCATATCATTCCATAAGGTGCGTGATAACCTGAACCACCTTTATATGACAATCATCTTTCAAAACCTTTAAAGTTTTAAAGTATTTTTCATTCTTTAATGTATAATGCAACTATGCTCTTAATTGAGCATAACTAGTCAACATGGTCATCACCAACGATACCATGACTAGAATCGAGTGTCATCTCAATTATACCAAAGATCATTGTGTACAACAATATGCTCTTTAAACATCCGTAAACTTTGAATATTTATTTGTTTGGTGTCATACAAACCTCAAGTTTGTTGACTATGACAATTACAACAATTTGTTGTATAGAATGGGAGCAACTCCAGTCGTGGAATGCAATTCTAAATCCAAACATAATATTACAATGTTGTTAAATCATCTTGTAATCAAGCATGATACAACAACCTTATACACAACATGATGTTCATGATGAATCTTCAAGTTAGACTTTAAGATCTCATTCATATACTATCTTGTCAAAGATATGTACTCATCATGTTCTATTAGACTCATTTATTTACCGCATATGTTTATAATAATAAACATATATATATTCCAGGTTATATATTTTATTTTCCAAATCTTACAAACGAAGTTTCATTCTCAACTAAAACTTAATTTAGGTGGAATGTAGTTGCCCATACAACATATAAGATTTAAAAAATAATACTCCCACTAGCTTTCGTGAATACTTACGAGCTATCTTATTTTAATTATTAAATCAAACATGGATTTAATTTTAAACATAAGAATCATCTCCTAGATGCATGCATATATCCATTCATGGATTCTTGCAGCTTGTACATATTCAAAGATTATTTGAATTCATAAAACTCCTTTGCATTACTTATCGCCCTCGCAAAAGTAATTCCAAAACAAAGAGTTTTGATATTCATTGTCAAAATTTCACATCAATGAAACTAAGTATGACAATTATAATCTTTATACTTCTATTTAATGTATCTAGTAAAGAATATTCAATCATAGTTAATTGCTTAAATATGATTAATATTATTATCACTAGACATGCATTAAATACGTGTACAATATTTTCCATATGATTCCTACACAAAGATTTAAACCACTAGGTTTCCATTCTTTGAAGAAACTCATTAAGATAAACCAAATATCTAAAGTTGATTATCTCTATGGACAACATCTCTACATTCATAGTATGGTTGATTTACCACAATACAACATTTGGTAAATTTATCATTATGATTAACAAGCTTACCATGATCCTCAGAACTCATATTCCTCAAAGATATTAAATATCTCGAGATATCCTTATGGATCTATGAATGACAATTCCATCATATTAAGGTCTATCATTTTCATGTTTAGCCTCATCATGATATTTGCTAGTGCATTTTAGAAGATTATGCATTTTGTAATTCAATCTTTCAAGATCTAAACAAAACTCCCACTTGCCTTTAACAATTTAAAGATTACCTTTAAATAGTTTAGCAAGTAGTAACAATACATTGTTCTCTTTTGGGATATTACAAAACACATTGATAGTTCTCGACATCGCTTGTTACAACTCACTTTACAAGTAGTTTAACAAATTCGTAACTTCATTATAAGACTTAATGTGATTCATCACATTCCATAAACAAATGGTGTCTTATTAATCTTCTAGGTTGAGTCTTATTGAGTATATTCAATCTATACTCAATATTCTAACCTTGATAACACGTGGAAGAAACTATAGTTATCTTGAATCAAACATGCCAATAGATTTTGATTCTTCTAATCGAACATACCATAAAACTATGGTATTTCATTAGAATTAATATTGTAAGATAATCTAACAATATTTAAGATAACCATCTACTCTTTGGCTTATCTATTTACCAACAAAGTAAAACTTAATGGTACAATAGAATTACCAAGTCAATTGCATACATTATAACTCAAGTATTTTGACCAAATCAAAAGACATATTAGTTATAATCCCACTATACGTTATAAGTCATTGATCAACTCATTGACTTCATGCATATGTCTTAAAACATAGCAAGTTAACGTCTCACTTTATATTGTAAGTCTTTAAAAGACTTCATGTTTGTGACTTTACAGAATCATAAACATTTATAATTAAAGTAATTATGAACACCACCTCGTGTTTCAATTAATATTTCAAGTTAATATTTACTACATATATTTAAGTCATTCAACGAATACTTAAATTCAAAGTAGTATTAGATTACTTCATTTAATTATGTTATTCCATGAAATGTTCAACGAAGAAACCGCAAAATCATCCATGCTCGCTCACGACACGTGGATATTTTACCTGGGCTACAATCTAGTTCACGCTCACGCAACATAAATTGTAACTACAAGTGTTTCTTAAATATTGAATAACATAAATATTTAAAATAAAGTAGTCTTTGTTATCATCTTGACACATGTTCTTAATACGGCAATCATACATATTTAAATGTATAATTCCTATTGAACGTTACTCTCTTACCTTATGGTCAAGAGAATCATATTTATATGTGTTGTACCTGCACACAATAAAGATTTCTCCCACTTGTGCATGGAACAACATCATGTAGCGATAAACAACACGATACACGCTCGCTTATTTGATTAATATGATTTGTGTCATAGATATAACAAGTAGATGTAGGACTATATTGATTAGTAAGGAAACGCACATGACAATCCTTGAAAACCATAAGTGCCTACAATTGGAAAGTAATTATCTTTGAAGATAACTGGTTACTACACAGAAATAAGGTTTGTAGCTCCCAATCGAATTAGAAATCATTAAAACAACTTTATTCAAGAATGCAACACAAATGCTCCCACCGAATCGACAACATTGTAAGTGTTGCATAACCAAGAAAACAACTTGCTTGCTTTTTACTTTCCTACACCTTTAAAGAACCATACGTAATCATTACTAAGGTACTAAAAGGTGTATTCTACTCTATGAATGATGGGTTATCCATCAACGTTATTAACTTGAAAAATTGGGTATGCAATTTCTTCCTTAATAGGCCTACCATCCCCATACTGGTATGTAGCACCTTTAAAGGCTAAAGCAAAACAACTAGATAAAATATGCTAGTTTGCCTTTTACCAATTTTCGCGGTAATTTGTCTAGCTTCTAATTTGGTAACTCATATACATATTTTCCAGCTAACCAACATTCATGTTGTTACAAAGGATTCATTCACCAAATGAGGGTAATGAAATCTTTATGGAAAATAAGATGTGCAATTCATTGCTATGAGTTACATTAGAATTTAGACAATTCAAATGTTCCTATTATACCTTTCTCATTCATGAAAAGGAATAGGATTGAGTCTCATGCTTCTCCCATGGAAAAGAGACTTCGCTTGTCTTTTCAAGAATTATTCTCGATCAAACATTTGTTTGAAAGCGTAATGGAACAATTTATCGATCAAAGACTAAACTTCGCTTACTGTTAAATGTTGCAATTATACATTCAAAAGAATTACAAAATTCAATTTTAGTATTTCCGATAATTAACCTTTTCAAGAAAATTAAACACCCATGGTTCATAAACATATAACCATTTAATTTTCATCGAAAACTAGGATCCAAATTGTCATAATCTCATCACGTCGCTTGATCCGCTAGTAATGAACCTTATACAAAGTGGTAGAGCTTGTGCTCAATTGCCAATTTCAATTGCAATTCCTAGATTTATGGGATTTACATATAGCCAATTTCAATTGCCATGTAAACATGTTTTATCCCATCTTATGCCTTGAGTTGTCGGGCTCACTACAAAACTCAATTAAGTTGTCCAACTTAAGAAACCGCAAAATCGTCCATGCCCGCTCACGACACGTGGACATTTTACCCTTTGATTACGATCTAAGTCACGATCTCACGCAAATAAAAGGTAATCTTAGGTGTTTCCGCTTCGTTGGATGGCATATAACTTAAATTAAAGGGTAATAATTTTGATGTCAATCAAATATGTACAAAGATGTCATGCATTCATCTTCGTAACATAGGTTTTATTAAAACATTTATATCTTGTTTTAATGTTTAAGCTTTTCATCATCAAACTTTAATTGAGGTATTGGGTTCACCAATCAAGGAATTTAGTGTTAATTATCATCCATTATACCGTACTTTTGCATAAGTGTAAACACTTAGTGTTTCGGATAATTACCACCGGCGGCGCATGGAATTAAAACTAATTCGCCTTAAGATTTAATGCACACATATAGGAATACTTGGTAGCTCCATTAAGACGCACAAACGAGCGGAGAATCGTGTCAGGCAAAGCATGCCCTCATCTTTAGGGCGCCACAATTTAATGCGGTCCTCCTTATACCCATCACACGCTTTGTCATTAATGGGTGAGCCGCTCTAACTATTTTGTGCAAAAATCAATCAATTAAACGATTACGATTACTAAACTTAAAATACATGTTTCACCATTGTTTAGGTCAGCTTATTTTTCTTGTAAAATACCCTTGTTACACATAACAAACAAGCAAGTATTTGAAAAATAAACAAATAAACAATGAATGCATAACAAAAATAAGTCATGCAATAGCCACATGCAAACCTTTTGATAAATCTTATTAATAACCAATTCTAGATCTGTCAATATGCATATATTTAATTAAGACTTCCACCCGTTTTCATCTATGTACAAGGTGAACCACATGCATCGATTCATCGATTGCGTAAGTCAAAACTAAATATATACCACATAGCACATAATTGATTAAATTAATAATGATTGAGGTCTTCCCCAATTATAGATCTATCAGAATTTAGTGTATATCACTTAAACATGAAAGACATACAATAAAAGCAGATCCATGATAAAACATGCAGATAATTATCATGGACATAAAATTACACTTAACAATTAATGCAATTAAACAGAGTTACGCATATACACATAAAGTTGCATGCATCTTAGGGTTTCTAATCCAATTAAAACAATAGTTTACAAAACCCTAATTAGGCACCAAAAAACGCCTCAAAATTAGGGTTTAGGTTTTGCAAACCCTAGATCTAAGCATACAAATAATAACACATTCATGTTTATTTTAATTATGTGTTTCAAGAATTAATTACTTGTTATACAAGGCTCGTGATGCCACCGCTGAGTTTATGATATATAAAATACAATAAAACATAAAGACATCAAGAGTACACAATGAAGACTTAAAGATCATAACAAATAAATTAATTAACTCGAAAGTATGCGTAACGCACTCTTGCGAATGTCAAATCCTCGAGCAAAGCAAAACAACCTCGAGCAAAGCAAAACAAAGAAGTACTTATTGGTGTAAGAATAATGTCTTACAACCACGCTCTTGTACACACGAATTAACCAAACGAATCAAGCGATTGCTAGATCTAACACAAGTCCTCGCTTAAGAAAACGAAACCAAACTCCCTTACTTGGGGTGTTCGGCCAATATTAGACTAGAGAGAGAGAGAGAGATCTAGGTTAATTCAATGCACAAGTGTATGAAACCCTGAACCTAACCCTCTTTATATACTAGTAGGTAAACTTAGGGAACAAGTTAGGAATTTAGGCCTTGAGAGGCCCTATGGCCGCCACTATGGAAAGCCCAAAGCCAAACCCATAACTTTTCCAAGTTTTCCATTTCTAGTCCTTCTTTTTCCATTTAACGGTCGTTAGTCATTTTTCCGTTAAATACTTAACGATCGTTAACCGGACTTAATGTGTAATAATTAATCGTAAACATAAACATTAATTATTAACTTTAATTCTCATTCGCTAATGTGTGCAATCCGTGGTCACGAGTTCGAATCCGGACATTCACATGTTTGTAAATATATACATTTCCAACACAGGTTGTTATTAACAACAAGTGTTCGATTTATGTTTAGACAATATATAATGTTCAAATAAATGTACAAGAAATGGGAAATCCAAAAGGGTAATTGGGCTTGATTTAGTCGGAAAAAAATACACGAAAACCTAGGTAACCAAAAAAATTTACACAAAATCACAAAACACTTCCTAAATTTTTTGAACAAAACTACAATTCAATTTTCTCATTTGATAAGGTATCAAAAAGAAGAATTTTGTTTCTAAGAATGTTTTAATAACAAATATTTAATAAATAGTTGTTGTCAAACACAATTATAAGAGCTATTATTATTTGTCGAAAACCGAGATACATAAGAGTCATAGGTTGGTTTGTTTAGTGTTCTTTATTTCTTTTGATCCTTATGTAAGAAACAGTATACGCTTTTATAATAAATCCGATTACAAGTAATATGATTAACAGTAATTAATAACAGAAATGTTAATACAAATAAATCGTAAAAACGTTTATTTATATTTTACGATCTTCTAATGTTTTGTCGATAACAAACGTAAAATCATTTTAACGAAACAAATAAAATACGTAATTAGTTTGAACCAATAGTTTTCTAACACACTTACGTTTTCACATAAAACACTAAAACAAGTACAAGTGATTTTATGATTTAGTAATACATATGTACAACAACTAGTGTTTACATATTGGACAAATATATACTTAACTAGTATATACTAAAATGGGTAAAAACTAACAAATGATATTGACCCATAACCCATGGTATTATCCAAACCACTTGACTAGGTACATTGAACTTATAAGATATATTGTATCTAATAAGTAAATCATAGATCAACCCATAACCCATGACCCATGACCCATAACCAAAATACCCATGGGTAAAGAGGAGCGTCCCACGGATCCCTAGCTTTATGATAGCCGATCCTCGGGGAGGATCCGGGATCCGGGACGAAACTTACTCCTCTATAAATAGTGAGCCATTTCTTCCTTTTGGCTTACCACGCTCACACATACTTTCTCCAAGTATTGTATCTCTCTAACCACCGATCCTAAGGGATCTTTCTATGTAGTTGATCGCGCAAAGCAGCAAGCTAAATCACACAAGCCCGCCACTTGTGAATGGCGGACCGTAACTTGACTTAAAACCGCTTGGACGTATGCAATGAAGATCCGAGGAGTATAGAGTCTCCCGGTCGTTATGTCCCAAATGAGCTATGCAATGGATTATCGATCGAATAGTGATCGGAGATTTGGACGGAAAAGGATTATGAATTGGTTATAACTACGTAAAAGCCAACACATAAAAACGGCTTAAATGCAAATTAAAGGAAATTAAAAGATAAAATCTATTAAATAAACACTATCACTATATTTACAATTCGATGTTTTGATTTTTCCGGATTTATAAAGCGAAATAACTTAAATTAACTATTTTAATTAAAGCGTGAACCTAAATTACCTAAAAGCGTGAACTAAAATGAAAACAAGCGTTAAATATAAAAATTACGCGAGTCAAGAAGAAAAAACGTAAAATTTGTAAAATGAAAGTCCCACGAAAAGTAAACTAATTTTCCTACGTCCTACATGACTAAAAATAATTTTAGGAAAAAGCGGAATATATATATATATTTTTTTGAGTTTTATTTTATTTTTACGAATTAACAACTATATATGTAAAAATTAATTATTAAAAATACTAAAACTTAATGAAAAATTACGGAACTTTTTCTAAAAATACTTTATTAAAATCTTAAGCTAGAAAAAAAAATACTAAATCTGAAAAAAAAAAATAAGACGGAGATAAGCTATAATTAAGCTAAACCGTATATAAAGCTAATAAAGGAAAGAAAAACAAAAAGGCCTTAAAGGAATAAATGGTGTGATGTATAACGTGATAAAAAGAGTAGCACAGTTGGTTGAGGTGAGTGAGTGTGGGGCGCTGCTGTTGCTAGAGCAGAGAGACCAGGGTTCGAATCCCCTTGGTTCTTTTTGAAGACTTGATTTTTTTTCTTTTCGTCAGCAGCTTAAAAATGAATACAAACAAGATTAATTTGGGAAAACTCACTTGCTCAGATTTCAAAATAAGCAGAATTATTGCTGCTTGCCTACATCAGTTACTCAAAGAGAAAACCAAACATTCCTTTTTTGCAATTCTTGGTTTTAAGCCCATACAAGCGAGACCAGTTTAATGAAAAAAAAAAAAGAACTACTACCACTAAACTTGATTCAACCACTGAGTACCTAAGGAATCTAAAAAGCTAGATTTAAATAGTGAAAAGCATAAAATAAAGGTTAAAATGATCACATGGGCAACCCTTTGCAATCAAGAACACAAAAAAAAAACAAGTGGACCCAATTTGAAACTCTTGACAAGTTATCACAAGCTTGTCAAATACTTGCAATAGGACACCTGTGATGTGAAAAAAAAAATATATGGGCGACTTTTGCAAGCAAGATTAAGAAGCTAAATAAGCCATAGTAACCAAAAGAAGCTAAACATATTAACTACTAACCATAAACGAACTAAATCATGAAAACAAACTTTAATTCTAATTTATACATCCTAAAATCTTGCTAAAAAAAAAAACTTAAGCCTGCTAGTTTTAAGACAGCAAGTCAGAAAAAAAATAAAAGTTATTTATTACTTTCTTTCCTTTTTTTTCTTCTTCTTTTGCAATGTGCAATCACAGTTAAGAACACCACTTTTACGAAAGTTTTTTTTTCTGAAATGGATTTATCAGCTAGCTGTTATCTCAGCTTATTCACAAAAGCTTTTTAGAACCAAATAACAAAGTTGAAAAGCAAGCTACCAAACACTACTTTTGGACCTATTTTGAAACTTGCAATGAGCAATGCATAAAAAAAACTAGGCTATCTTGAATATCAATGAAATCAAAAGATGCTACAAATAAAGAGTACATCAAATGGAAAGGGGACAAGCACTTAGTGTAAGCAAATGAGCAAACTACTGTGCATGTCAATCTACAATAAGCTAAAACAGACACACACAACTCATACAAAGGGAAAGACAGTTGGCTTCATAAACTAGTCTAGGGGAACCTTAAGCTAAAGATAATGAGTAAAATAAGCATTAACAGGGTGCAATAAGAACTAACTAAAAAAATGAAAGACTCTAAACTAATTCAACTCAATAAGCAATGATAAACTAAAATAAGCGGAAGAAAACAACTAACAAACACAAATTGGTGACTGTGAATCATTGAGGGGGTGCTAAAACAACTTAGGTGAACAACTTAGAGCTCATTTTGAAGTCGCTAAAGGCAATCCCAAGCTAAGAACAGATGAAACATTGAAGTTAGCATGGTAGACTCTACAAAAAACTGACTTGGAAAGGAAAAAAAAAATATCAACTCAGCTTGTAAATAAGCTGTTACAGTGGCTTTGGGACAGCTATATCAGTAAAAAAAAAGATAATGAATAAATTGCAACACAACTTTCAAACTATATAGCACTTGCAAATTTGTTCACAATACTAATAGTGACAAAGTTGAGAGTCAAAATGGGTCAAAGTGGGTAAAAACTGGTTTTGACTATGAATAAAGCGTATACCAAACACCCTTTCAAGACAGTAACAGAGAAAAATTTGTGTTAGAACCAAGAAAAACTCAATTTGTAACACACAACTGACTTCCAAGACAATTTTAAATTACTTCCAATTAATCTCAGAACATAAAGATGCAATTTAAATGAACTTGAACAAAAAAAACTAAATTAGCTGCAAAGAGTTGAATTTAACAAAAAACTAAGAGTTGCATTAACTAAAAATTAACGATTACATTAAAAGTGATAATTAAATTAAAACTGAGCTAGAACAATACTCTTCTCAACTGAAACTAGAAACTAAAAAAAATAAACTAAAAACTAACTAAAAAAAATAAAACTAACTAACTCCCAACCAAAAGCGTATTCGAGCTATTTATGCAACTCCTGTCTTCCTTTCTTCTCTCCTCTTTCTTCTCGCAACTTGTGAGATAAACATCAAATTACGCTGCACGCCATCTTGTCTCTCCGTCTTTTTGTCCTCTTTCTCCGTCGCAGGGTGAGTAGTGATGGGTTTTGTTTATTTTTTTTTTTTGGTTTTGGGAAGAGGTGAGGTATGGGTGAAAGGAACTTGTCGTGGACGAGGAGTATTTTATTTGAGGCGTGGTTCTTGGGAGAAGGAGGTAAGTGTGTCGGGTGTGTGTTCATGGGAATTGAAATGAAGAAGAAAGGGGCGGATGTTAACACTGGAACGGGTTAGGGTATTAGCTAGGGTTGTGTTTAGTGGACTGGGTATTGGGCGGGTAAGGGGAGTTGGGCTTGGGATATAAGTTTGGGTTTAGGGTAATAAGTTGGGTGTTTATAGATTTGGACTAAATATGGAACCATGTGAGATTTTAGGGACCAAGAGTGTTAATTCTGAAAATCCAGGGACCATTCTTGCAGTTCTGAAAATGTAACCCAAGGGCTAGTTTTTGTAATTCTCAAATATTCCAAGGACCAAACTGCAAATCAACCAATCTTGAGGGACCAAAACTGTAGTTTTCCAAAAATTGTTATAAGGACCATAATTGATAAACTTTATAAACCAAGGGCCATAAATAATATTTTTCCATTTTAAAAATTCCTGGGACTTGTTTTGCCATTTTTGAAAGTTGGGGACCTGAACGCCAATTATGCAAACTTTGCTCATTTTCATCCGATTTTGAACATTTTGCATCCAAACATATAAAATGCAATTTTGGAATATTTTCATATTTTGATGCATTTCGAGCATTTTAGATGTTTTGCAGCTCAGATTGATTAAAAATGATGAGTATTTACACACTCATCAATCCCCACACTAAACTATTGCTAGTCCCTAGCAATCTTTTGAGAAAACATAATGGATTTGAAACTCTTTACCAAAAGCCATTACTCGAGTAGCCAAATGTTTCAATTCAAGTAAGAACCATGGTACATCGATAACCATGTGATTTTGAGCAAACCACCGACTTTTCAACGGTTTGATTTGTCTTTACCGAAGCCGCTTGTACGGACTAGCCAACTCTTAGATAAATTATCAATATTATCTTTGGTGAGTGATTACCAATTATGGTTTTTCCACTGCCTTTACCACAAGCCATAATCTTGGGCTAGCCAACTCTTCACTTTTTAGGATATGGTGGTGAATACCATACAATTTTGGGCAAATTGCAAGCCATATAAACGGATTTGAGATATCTTTACCAAGAGCCGCTTGCTCTGGATTAGCTAATCCTTTTGTCTTACGTACATGGCGGATCGATAACCAAATGAGAAAGTGTAAAACACTTACTCCCAAAAAAAAAAAAATTTGGCCAAAAACGGGAATTGAGTAGTATAATACATATAACAAAATTCATGAGAATCCCCACACTTAGAAATGAATATTGCCTCAATATTCAAAGTACCCATGGTTATGCGAAACAAAGAACGTAAAAGGGAAATACTACGGCCATTATTTAGAAAGGGTTTTTTTTTTTTTTTTTTTTTTTTTTTTTAGAAATTTATATATATATATATGTGGAAACTCCCCACACTAGGGTGGACACATGGGTGAAAACCCATGTTCACCATCGTTTTTGATTACCGAGTCGCTAGCTTGACTCGACTCAATTCATTTGTTCATGGGAAGCAAAGTGGAAGAAACAATCTCCATCGGACTTTCATTCAAGATGTTTGGACAAACATTTGAAGCACGTGAAAGTTCCACACCGATGAGATATAGAGAATGAGATGCACCCTACCACAAATGATAAATGAAAATGCCGGGGTCAAAGATAGTGTCCTCACTCCCAAAGGAGTGAAGAAGAGAGGAAGTCACCGAGTAGGTGAAGAAAAGAAGGAAGATCATGATAACAATCATAACTAGATCTTCTTCCTCGGGATTAAGTGCAATTGCACTTATTTGGATTTTATTGGTTGAGCTCTTTGGTTTGGAAAGCATCTCGGGAGGGAGGGTTGGAAAATTTGTCATAGAAATACAAACTCTCATGATTGAGAACTTTTCCCCCCGATCATGATTTTTGCCATCCAAGCAATCATACTCCGGCGGAGTCATGATATGAGTGAGTTCACCGGCGAACTCCTCATGAAGAGAATCATTCACATGATGTGAATTTGTGAACTCTTGTTCCACTGTAGACTCATCACTATCCTCAATCTGAGTATCAAAGAGTGGATTCTCAGAAATTAAAGTGAATTCATAGTCGAATTCAAATAGAGGATTGGTGAGAGTTGTTCTGAATGTTTTGGGAACAAAGTGATCAACATTCTCAATTGGACTGTTAGGGTAAGAAGTGAGTGAACGATCATTGTCAATGAGACTTTCGCCTCCCAGATCGGCCAAATCAAAGAGTGGATTGATGCGAGTGAGTTCACGGAGAACTCCTCGAAGGGGATCAACATCGACAGTGGAAATGATGCCTCAACGCACTCGATGTCTCCATAGGAAGCACAATCGTCGCCAAGATCGTAGAAAGTTTCAAAATGATCTTGAGAACACTCAAGAGGAAAGGAATATCACACGATGCTCGAGAATTCCTGTGACTCTCTTGGGATTGGGACAAGGTTCTCAACACTAGGCTTTATGAATTCGTCCGATTCCTTTTCGTGAACAAGTGTCAAGATGCTCATCCCCATGTTCGGAGAGTGAGTGGGAGCTTGGTGTGATAACAACAGATCGAGGGAGTTTAGAAGGACTAGCATACATATGTTTTATACTTAACATTTGTTCTTCCGCTAGTAATTCCATCATAGTCTTTTCTCCCCGACTTTTCATGGAAGGAATTTCAACCGATGAACTTGATGAACCGTTATAAAATTGTAGGATATCAAGGATATCTTCATCATCATCGCCATCGAATGAAACGGAATCGAGAGCTAGATTTGGCGCTTTTTTTTTGCAATTGATTCCCAATGATTGTTCAAAGGCAATTGGGAATCTAATTTAGCGACCCGCTCTTGACTAACAAAACTTCCATGGATTTCTCATTTGGATTATCTTGGGAGGACATAGCCGACTCCTCCTTAAGTTCTTTTAATAACTCTGAGTCTTCGCAGAAGGTCCGCCGTAGTTTCATGAGGAGTCGCCAATCATTTGGCACCGTGGAGGTTGGTCTTGATATGAAGAGTCGAATTGTTACAAGGAATCGGGTCTCTGCTTGACAATCCGAGCTAGAGTGAGGACCTTCACAATACTCACAACAAGAAACGACGTGGTTGCGGTGGTATGTGTTGTAGTCATAATTGGTATCGGGAACCCGCTCATAGACAAGCGTGTTTCCCGATTGACAATCGAATCGGAGTGTGAACCACCACAAGACTACAACAAGAAATCGCCGAGTCTCACAAAGGTGGTAGCCGATGGAATAAATCGATCGTGTTATGGTAGGAATAGGGATCCCGGTTATAGATGCACCCGCTTCCCATTCCACCATGCTACAACCGGGCAATTGCCACCATTATAAGGACCACCACACCATTGACAACCAAGAGGGTGAGAATAAGACATAGATAGAATCAAAGGTTTTCGAGGGGTAGGGATGAAGAATCAAAGATGTGAGAGGGTAAAGATGGATATTTTGGATTTTGGATAGACATGATGCAAAAACAAAGATCGAAAATCTTTTTGGATTTTTGATTTTATAAGAAAATACAAACATATACGATGGATGGTATGAACAAAGAGTGAATATCCAAATCACTAATCTGCTAGACGGAAGATAAGCCGCGACAACCCGGCAATGGCGCCTAAAATTTGATGCGCGCAAAAGCAGTCAAGCTAAATCACACAAGCCCGCCACTTGTGAATGGCGGACCAGAACCAACTTAAAACTGCTCAAAGACGTATGCAATGAAGATCCGAGGAGTATAGAGTCTCCCGGTCGTTATGTCCCAAATGAGCTATGCAATGGATTATCGACGAATAGTGATCGGAGATTTGGACGGAAAAGGATTATGAATTGGTTATAACTACGTAAAAGCCAACACATAAAAGCGGCTTAAATGCAAATTAAAGGAAATTAAAAGATAAAATCTATTAAATAAACACTATCACTATATTTACAATTCGATGTTTTTGATTTTTCTGGATTTATAAAACGAAATAACTTAAATTAACTATTTTAATTAAAGCGTGAACCTAAATTACCTAAAAACGTGAACTAAAATGAAAACAAGCGTTAAATATAAAAATTACGCGAGTGCGCAAGAAAAAACGTAAAATTTGTAAAATGAAAGTCCTACGAGTGCGAAACTAATTTTCCTACGTCCTACATGACTAAAAATAATTTTAGGAAAAGCGGAATATATATATATTTTTTTTGAGTTTTATTTTATTTTTACTAATTAACAACTATATATGTAAAATTAATTATTAAAATACTAAAACTTAATGAAAAATTACGGAACTTTTTCTAAAAATACTTTATTAAAATCTTAAGCTAGAAAAAAAAATACTAAATCTGAAAAAAAAAAATAAGACGGAGATAAGCTATAATTAAGCTAAACCGTATATAAAGCTAATAAAGGAAAGAAAAACAAAAAGGCCTTAAAGGAATAAATGGTGTGATGTATAACGTGATAAAAAGAGTAGCACAGTTGGTTGAGGTGAGTGAGTGTGGGGCGCTGCTGTTGCTAGAGCAGAGAGACCAGGGTTCGAATCCCCTTGGTTCTTTTTGAAGACTTGATTTTTTTCTTTCGTCGCAGCTTAAAATGAATACAAACAAGATTAATTTGGGAAAACTCACTTGCTCAGATTTCAAAATAAGCGGTAGATATCGCTTGCCTACATCGATTACTCAAAGAGAAAACCAAACATTCCTTTTTGCAATTCTTGGTTTTAAGCCCATACAAGCGAGACCAGGTTTAATGAAAAAAAAAAAGAACTACTACCACTAAACTTGATTCAACTCTGAAAGTACCTAAGGAATCTAAAAGCTAGATTTAAATAGTGAAAAGCATAAAATAAAGGTTAAAATGATCACATGGGCAACCCTTTGCGATCAAGAACACAAAAAAAAAAACAAGTGGACCCAATTTGAAACTCTTGACAAGTTATCACAAGCTTGTCAAATACTTGCAATAGGACAACTGTGATGTTGAAAAAAAAAACATATGGGCGACTTTTGCAAGCAAGATTAAGAAGCTAAATAAGCCATAGTAACCAAAAGAAGCTAAACATATTAACTACTAACCATAAACGAACTAAATCATGAAAACAAACTTTAATTCTAATTTATACATCCTAAAATCTTGCTAAAAAAAAAACTTAAGCTCGCTAGTTTTAAGACAAAGAAGTCGAAAAAAATAAAAGTTATTTATTACTTTCTTTCCTTTTTTCTTCTTCTTTGCAATGTGCAATCACGCTAAGAACACCACTTTTACGAAAGTTTTTTTTTCTCGAAATGGATTTATCACCTAGTCATATCTCACTTATTCACAAAAGCTTTTAGAACCAAATAACAAAGTTGAAAAGCAAGCTACCAAACACTACTTTTGGACCTATTTTGAAACTTGCAATGAGCAATGCATAAAAAAACTAGGCTATCTTGAATATCAATGAAATCAAAAGATGCTACAAATAAAGAGTACATCAAATGGAAAGGGACAAGCACTTAGTGTAAGCAAATGAGCAAACCATCGTGCATGTCAATCTACAATAAGCTAAAACAGACACACACAACTCATACAAAGGGAAAGACAGTTGGCTTCATAAACTAGTCTAGGGGAACCTTAAGCTAAAGATAATGAGTAAAATAAGCATTAACAGGGTGCAATAAGAACTAACTAAAAAAAAAATGAAAGACTCTAAACTAATTCAACTCAATAAGCAATGATAAACTAAAATAAGCGGAAAGAAAACAACTAACAAACACAAATTGGTGACCTGTGAACTGCTGAGGGGCAGGCTAAAAACAGCCTAGGTGAACAACTTAGAGCTCATTTTTGAAGCTGCTAAAGGCAATCCCAAGCTAAGAACAGACTGAAACATTGAAGTTAGCATGGTAGACTCTACAAAAAACTGACTTGGAAAGGAAAAAAAAAATATCAACTCAGCTTGTAAATAAGCTGTTACAGTGGCTTTGGGACAGCTATATCAGTAAAAAAAAAAGATAATGAATAAATTGCAACACAACTTTCAAACTATATAGCACTTGCAAATTTGTTCACAATACTAATAGTGACAAAGTTGAGAGTCAAAATGGGTCAAAGTGGTAAAACTGTTTTGACTATGAATAAAGCGATACCAAACACCCTTTCAAGACAAGAATGAGAGAAAATTTGTGTTAGAACCAAGAAAACTCAATTTGTAACACACAACCGACTTCCAAGACAATTTTAAATTACTTCCAATTAATCTCGTAACATAAAGATGCAATTTAAATGAACTTGAACAAAAAAAACTAAATTAGCTGCAAAGAGTTGAATTTAACAAAAAACTAAGAGTTGCATTAACTAAAAATTAACGATTACATTAAAAGTGATAATTAAATTAAAACTGAGCTAGAACAATACTCTTCTCAATCGAAACTAGAAACTAAAAAATAAACTAAAACTAACTAAAAAATAAAACTAACTAACTCCCAACCAAAAAGCAGATTCGAGCTATTTATGCAACTCCTGCCTTCCCTTCTTCTCCTCTTCTTTCTCGCAACTTGTGTGAGATAAACATCAAAATTACGCAGCGCACGCCATCTTGTCTCTCCGTCTCTTTTGTCCTCTTTCTCCGTCGCGGGGTGAGTAGGTGATGGGTTTTGTTTATTTTTTTTTTGGTTTTGGGAAGAGGTGAGGTATGGGTGAAAGGAACTTGTCGGGGACAGGAGTATTTTATTCGAGGCGTGGTTCTTGGGAGAAGGAGGGTAAGTGTGTGTCGGGTGTGTTTGGGCGGGGTTGAAATGAAGAAGAAAGGCGGATGTTAACACCGAACAGGTTAGGGTATTAGCTAGGGTTGTGTTTAGTGGACCGGGTATTATAAGGGAGTTGGGCTTGGGATATAAGTTTGGGTTTAGGGTAATAAGTTGGGTGTTTATAGATTTGACTAAATATGGAACCATGTGAGATTTTAGGGACCAAGAGTGTTAATTCGAAAATCCAGGACCATTCTTGCGCTTACGAAAATGTAACCCAAGGGCTAGTTTTGTAATTTCAAATATTCCAAGGACCAAACCGCAAATCAACCAATCTTGAGGACCAAAGCGTAGTTTTCCAAAAATTGTTATAAGGACCATAATTGATAAACTTTATAAACCAAGGGCCATAAATAATATTTTTCCATTTTTAAAAATTCCGGGACTTGTTTTGCCATTTTGAAAGTTGGGGACTGAACCGCCAATTATGCAAACTTTGCTCATTTTTCATCCGATTTTGAACATTTTGCATCCGAAACATATAAAATGCAATTTTGGAATATTTTCAGATTTTGATGCATTTCGAGCATTTTAGATGTTTTGCGCTCAGATTGATTAAAAATGATGAGTATTTACACACTCATCAATCCCCACACTAAACTATTGCTAGTCCCTAGCAATCTTTTGAGAAAACATAATGGATTTGAAACTCTTTACCAAAAGCCATTACTCGGAGTAGCCAAATGTTTCAATTCAAGTAAGAACCATGGTACACCGATAACCATGTGATTTTGAGCAAACCACCGCCTTTCAACGGCTTTTGATTTGTTTTACCGAAGCCGCTTGCTACGGACTAGCCAACTCTTAGATAAATTATCAATATTATCTTTGGTGAGTGATTACCAATTATGGTTTTTCCATCGCCTTTACCACAAGCCATAATCTTGCGGGCTAGCCAACTCTTCACTTTTTAGGATATGGTGAAATAATACCATACAATTTTGGGCAAATTGCAAGCCATATAAACGGATTTGAGATATCTTTACCAAGAGCCGCTTGCTCTGGATTAGCTAATCCTTTTGTCTTACGAGACATGGCGATCGATAACCAAATGAGAAAGTGTAAACACTTACTCCCAAAAAAAAAAAAATTTGGCCAAAACGGGAATTGAGTAGTATAATACATATAACAAAATTCGTGAGAATCCCCACACTTAGAAATGAATATTGCCTCAATATTCAAAGTACCGGCAGTTATGTCAAACAAAGAACGAAAAGGGAAATACTACGCCATTATTTAGAAAAGGGTTTTTTTTTTTTTTTTTTTTTTTTTTTTTTAGAAATTTATATATATATAATATGTGGGTAACTCCCCACACTAGGGTGGACACATGGGTGAAAACCCATGTTCACCATCGTTTTTGATTACCGAGTCGCTAGCTTGACTCGACCCCAATTCATTTGTTCATGGGGAAGCAAAGGAAGAAACAATCTCCATCGGACTTTCATTCAAGATGTTTGGACAAACATTTGAAGCACGTGAAAGTTCCACACCGATGAGATATAGAGAAATGAGAGGACCCCACCTCATAAATGATAAATGAAAATGTCGGGGTCAAAGATAGTGTCCTCACTCCCAAAGGAGTGAAGAAGAGAGAAGTCACCGAGTAGGTGAAGAAAAGAAGGAAGATCATGATAACAATCATAACTAGATCTTCTTCCTCGGATTAAGTGCAATTGCACTTATTTGGATTTTATTGGTTGAGCTCTTTGGTTTGGAAAGCATCTCGGAGGAGGGTTGGAAAATTTGTCATAGAAATACAAACTCTCATGATTGAGAACTTTCCCCGATCATGATTTTTGCCATCCACAATCATACTCCGTGAGTCATGATATGAGTGAGTTCACCCAAACTCCTCATGAAGAGAATCATTCACATGATGTGAATTTGTGAACTCTTGTTCCATCAGAGACTCATCACTATCCTCAACTGAGTATCAAAGAGTGGATTCTCGAATTAAAGTGAATTCATAGTCGAATTCAAATAGAGGATTGGTGAGAGTTGTTCTGAATGTTTTGGGAACAAAGTGATCAACATTCTCAATTGACCGTTAGGGTAAGAAGTGAGTGAACGATCATTGTCAATGAGACTTTCGCCTCCCGGATCGGCTTCAAATCAAAGAGTGGATTGATGCGAGCGAGTTCACCGGAGAACTCCTCAAGCGGGATCGACGATCGATTGTGGAAATGATGCCTCAACGTACTGATGTCTCCATAGGAAGCACAATCGCCGCCAAGATCGAGAAAGTTTCAAATGATCTTGAGAACACTCAAGAGGAAAGGAATATCACACGATGCTCGAGAATTCCCCGTGACTCTCTTGGGATCGGGACAAGGTTCTCAACACTAGGCTTTATGAATTCGTCCGATTCCTTTTCGTGAACAAGGTCAAGATGCTCATCCCCATGTTCGAGAGAGTGAGTGGGAGCTTGGTGTGATAACAATGATCGAGGGAGTTTAGAAGGACTAGCATACATATGTTTTATACTTAACATTTGTTCTTCTCGCTAGTAATTCCATCATAGTCTTTTCTCCCGACTTTTCATGGAAGGAATTTCAACCGATGAACTTGATGAACCGTTATAAAATTGTAGGATATCAAGGATATCTTCATCATCATCGCCATCGAATGAAACGGAATCGAGAGCTAGATTTGGCCGCTTTTTCTTTTGCAATTGATTCCCAACATTGTTCAAAGGCAATTTGGGAATCTAATTTAGCGGCCCGCTCTTGACTAACAAAACTTCCATGGATTTCTCATTTGGATTATCTTGGGAGGACATAGCCGACTCCTCCTTAAGTTCTTTTAATAACTCTAGAGTCTTGATGAGAAGGTCCGTCGTAGTTTCATGAGAGTCGCCAATCATTTGGTACCGTGGAGGTTGGTCTTGATATGAAGAGTCGTAATTGTTACAAGGAATTGGGTTCCCTGCTTGACAATCCGAGCTAGAGCGAGGACCTTCACAATACTCACAACAAGAAACTGATGTGGTTGTGGGTGGTATGTGTTGTAGTCATAATTGGTATCGGAACCCGCTTCATAGACAAGCGTGTTTCCGATTGACAATCGAATCGGAGTGTGAACCACCACAAGTACTCACAACAAGAAATCTACCGAGTCTCACGGTGTGGTAGCCGATGGAATAAATCGATCGTGTTATGGTAGGAATAGGGATCCCGGTTATAGTGATGACCCGCTTCCGATTCCACCATGCTACAACCGGGCAATTGCCACCATTATAAGGACCACCACACCATTGACAACCAAGAGGGTGAGAATAAGACATAGATAGAATCAAAGGTTTTCGGAGGGTAGGGATGAAGAATCAAAGATGTGAGAGGGTAAAGATGGATATTTTGGATTTTTGGATAGACATGATGCAAAAACAAAGACCGAAAATCTTTTGGATTTTTGATTTTATAAGAAAATACAAACATATATGGATGGATGGTATGAACAAAGAGTGAATATCCAAATCACTAATCATAGATGGAAGATAAGCCGCACACTCCAAGTGGCGGCAAAATTTGATGCGCGCAAACAAGCTAAATCACACAAGCCCGCCACTTGTGAATGGCGGACCGTAACACTTTAAACCGCCAAAGACGATGCAATGAAGATCTGAGGAGTATAGAGTCTCCCCGGGTCGTTATGTCCCAGCGAGCTATGCAATGGATTATCAGACGAATAGTGATCGGGAGATTTGGACGGAAAAGGATTATGAATTGGTTATAACTACAGAAAAGCCAACACATAAAAACGGCTTAAATGCAAATTAAAGGAAATTAAAAAGATAAAATCTATTAAATAAACACTATCACTATATTTACAATTCGATGTTTTTGATTTTTCTGGATTTATAAAACGAAATAACTTAAATTAACTATTTTAATTAAAGCGTGAACCTAAATTACCTAAAAACGTGAACTAAAATGAAAACAAGCGTTAAATATAAAAATTACGCGAGTGCGCAAGAAAAAACGTAAAATTTGTAAAATGAAAGTCCTACGAAAAGTAAACTAATTTTCCTCGTCCTACATGACTAAAAATAATTTTAGGAAAAAGCGGAATATATATATATATTTTTTTGAGTTTATTTTATTTTTACGAATTAACAACTATATATGTAAAATTAATTATTAAAATACTAAAACTTAATGAAAAATTACGGAACTTTTCTAAAAATACTTTATTAAAATCTTAAGCTAGAAAAAAATACTAAATCGAAAAAAAAATAAGACGGAGATAAGCTATAATTAAGCTAAACCGTATATAAAGCTAATAAAGGAAAGAAAACCAAAAAGGCCTTAAAGGAATAAATGGTGTGATGTATAACGTGATAAAAAGAGTAGCACAGTTGGTTGAGGTGAGTGAGTGTGGGGCGTCATTGCTAGAGAGCAGAGACCAGGTTCAATCCCTTGGTTCTTTTTGAAGACTTGATTTTTTTTCTTTTCGTCAGCAGCTTAAAAATGAATACAAACAAGATTAATTTGGGAAAACTCACTTGCTCAGATTTCAAAATAAGCGATATCGCTTGCCTACATCGATTACTCAAAGAGAAACCAAACATTCCTTTTTGCAATTCTTGGTTTTAAGCCCATACAAGCGAGACCGCTTTAATGAAAAAAAAAAAAGAACTACTACCACTAAACTTGATTCAACTCATCGAAAACCTAAGGAATCTAAAAGCTAGATTTAAATAGTGAAAAGCATAAAATAAAGGTTAAAATGACTGCTATGGGCAACCCTTTTGCAATCAAGAACACAAAAAAAAAAACAAGTGGACCCAATTTGAAACTCTTGACAAGTTATCACAAGCTTGTCAAATACTTGCAATAGGACAAACTGTGACAAAGAAAAAAAAACATATGGGGCGACTTTTGCAAGCAAGATTAAGAAGCTAAATAAGCCATAGTAACCAAAAGAAGCTAAACATATTAACTACTAACCATAAACGAACTAAATCATGAAAACAAACTTTAATTCTAATTTATACATCCTAAAATCTTGCTAAAAAAAAACTTAAGCTCTGCTTAGTTTTAAGACGCAAGTCGAAAAAAATAAAAGTTATTTATTACTTTCTTTCCTTTTTTTCTTCTTCTTTGCAATGTGCAATCACGCTTAAGAACACCACTTTTACGAAAGTTTTTTTTCTCGAAATGGATTTATCACTAGTCATTATCTCACTTATTCACAAAAGCTTTTAGAACCAAATAACAAAGTTGAAAAGCAAGCTACCAAACACTACTTTTGGACCTATTTTGAAACTTGCAATGAGCAATGCATAAAAAACTAGGCTATCTTGAATATCAATGAAATCAAAAGATGCTACAAATAAAGAGTACATCAAATGGAAGGGACAAGCACTTAGTGTAAGCAAATGAGCAAACCATCGCATGTCAATCTACAATAAGCTAAAACAGACACACAACTCATACAAAGGGAAATACAGTTGGCTTCATAAACTAGTCTAGGGAACCTTAAGCTAAAGATAATGAGTAAAATAAGCATTAACGAGGTGCAATAAGAACTAACTAAAAAAATGAAAGACTCTAAACTAATTCAACTCAATAAGCAATGATAAACTAAAATAAGCGGAAGAAAACAACTAACAAACACAAATTGGTGACACAGTGAATCATGGAGGGGGCGGGGCTAAAAGCAAATTAGGTGAACAACTTAGAGCTCATTTTTGAAGTCGCTAAAGGCAATCCCAAGCTAAGAACAGATCAAACATTGAAGTTAGCATGGTAGACTCTACAAAAACCGACTTGAAAGGAAAAAAATATCAACTCGACTTGTAAATAAGTCACATAAAGGCTTTGGGACAACTATATCAAGAAAAAAAGATAATGAATAAATTGCAACACAACTTTCAAACTATATAGCACTTGCAAATTTGTTCACAATACTAATAGTGACAAAGTCGAGAGTCAAATGGGTCAAAGTGGGTAAAACCGGTTTTGACTATGAATAAAGCGTATACCAAACACCCTTTCAAGACAAGAATGAGAAAAATTTGTGTTAGAACCAAGAAAAACTCAATTTGTAACACACAACCGACTTCCAAGACAATTTTAAATTACTTCCAATTAATCTCGTAACATAAAGATGCAATTTAAATGAACTTGAACAAAAAAAACTAAATTAGCTGCAAAGAGTTGAATTTAACAAAAAACTAAGAGTTGCATTAACTAAAAATTAACGATTACATTAAAAGTGATAATTAAATTAAAACTGAGCTAGAACAATACTCTTCTCAACTGAAACTAGAAACTAAAAAATAAACTAAAACTAACTAAAAATAAAACTAACTAACTCCCAACCAAAAGCAGATTCGAGCTATTTATGCAACTCCTGCCTTCCTTTCTTCTCTCTCTTCCTTCGCAACTTGTGTGAGATAAACTGTCAAAATTACGCGTGCACGCCATCTTGTCTCTCTGTCTCTTTTTGTCCTCTTTCTCTGTCGCAGGGGTGAGTAGGTGATGGGTTTTGTTTATTTTTTTTTTTTGGTTTTTGGGGAAGAGGTGAGGTATGGGTGAAAGGAACTTGTCAGGGGACAGGAGTATTTTATTTGAGGCGTGGTTCTTGGGAGAAGGAGGGTAAGTGTGTGTCGGGTGTGTGTTTGGGCGGGAATTGAAATGAAGAAGAAAGGGGCGGATGTTAACACTGGAACGGGTTAGGGTATTAGCTAGGGTTGTGTTTAGTGGACTGGGTATTGGGCGGGTAAGGGGAGTTGGGCTTGGGATATAAGTTTGGGTTTAGGGTAATAAGTTGGGTGTTTATAGATTTGGATCTAAATATGGAACCATGTGAGATTTTAGGGACCAAGAGTGTTAATTCTGAAAATCCAGGGACCATTCTTGCAGTTCTGAAAATGTAACCCAAGGGCTAGTTTTTGTAATTCTCAAATATTCCAAGGACCAAACTGCAAATCAACCAATCTTGAGGGACCAAAACTGTAGTTTTCCAAAAATTGTTATAAGGACCATAATTGATAAACTTTATAAACCAAGGGCCATAAATAATATTTTTCCATTTTTAAAAATTCCCGGGGACTTGTTTTGCCATTTTTGAAAGTCGGGGACCTGAAATCGCAATTATGCAAACTTTGCTCATTTTTCATCCGATTTTGAACATTTTGCATCCGAAACATATAAATGCAATTTTGGAATATTTTCAGATTTTGATGCATTTCGAGCATTTTTAGATGTTTTCAGTCAGATTGATTAAAATGATGAGTATTTACACACTCATCGAGTTTGTCTTTTGTTTTGTGTGATTCTCTAGGTTCCTCTTAAAGGCGAGATCACCACTTCTTGAAGTCGAGCAAGCTCAAGTCCATGAGTTGCCATGCCGTCATCATCAAGACAACTAAGGTTCTCTTGTTGATAGTTCTTCTTCCTCCGTAAGGATGTTGTGTCAAGGCATTAGTGAAGGATGCCGAAGAGTCAAGACGAAAGCATTAGTGAAAGGTGCTTAACGTCCGGTGTCAAAAGCATTAGTGAAGAATGCTAAAGGTGTCAAGACGAAGGCATTAGTGAAAGGTGCCAAGCATTGTGTCAAAGGCATTAGTGAATGATGCCTAGAATCGAATCAAGTGGCATTGTGGAATAATGCTCAGGTCGTATAATCGATGAGGCGCATCGTTATACATATAAGTATTAGTTTATTTCAAGGATGGTGATATCCTTGATGGTGTTGTAACAAGGAGGGATATCCTCGAGATTAGGTGTTGTGTTGTGTCAGTAGTTCCTCCATAGTAATGGAACTAGGTGCTTAGCCTAGTACCCAATAAAGGGTAGGCGACATTGTGATAGGTGTGGTTCACCTTGGTGTGAAAGAACCCGTGGTTAGCCTAGTACCGGAAAAGAGTAGGCGACGCTGTGAAGGCTTCTCCGCCATAAGGATATTGGTGTCGTGTAAGTGTTTACGAACTCTCGGTAGTGACCGAGGAGTGTAGTAGGAGCAAGAAGGTGTCCTTGTAGCCGAACCACTATAAATACTCGTGTCGTGGTTATGTGCTTACTCCTTATCTTTCATTACACGTTATATATCTATCTATCAACGTCCAACATAAACAATCAAATAGATTGACATAAGTTAATCTAAATGTTTTAAAACAAAGTTTTAATTGGTAAAACTATTCAACCCCTTCTAGTTTTCCACAATTGGCATCGAGCTTCATTACCAAGTTTCTTAG